>CAJUYG010000510.1:36917-68765 GCA_910591675.1 Galerucella calmariensis
GCCTCGTTTTATGAGTGGCACGAGAGTCTCTGAAAAGTCTCGTCTCGATTCATGTCTCGCACGAGGAGTCTCTCAAAAGTCTCGTTTCATGTTTGGCGAGAGAGTCTCTCAAAAGTCTCGTCTCGGTTCATATCTCGCGCGAGAGTTTCTCTTCTAAAGTCTCGTCTCGTTTCATGTCTCGTGCGTAGGTCTCGTATCGTTTCATGTCTCGCGCGAGAGTGTCTCTCAAAAATCCCGTCTCGATTCATGTCTCGCGCGAAAGTCTCTCAAAACTTTCGTCTCGTTTCATGTCTCGCGCGAGAGTCTCTGAAAAGTTTCATCTCGCAAAATGTTCGTTCTTCCTGTCTAAATGATATACACTAAAAAAAAAGTTGAAGCCATTTTTACATTTCAGTACAATACAAGGGTTAGATTGCTTGCTTCTCCAGTTGCCTCACAGACACCTCTAAATATCATTAAAAGCTGCTCTGAACGTTTGATTTTTGAAAAAAATAGACTTTATTTTGCAAATTGCGTCACAGTTATTAACAATAACTTCCATTTCATTTTCTATATCATTTTCGTCACTTTTTTCATCATTAGCATCAAAGTTATCACTATTTTGTTTCCCTACGATCACTACCCAAAGTAGACTTTTGCACACTCAAATCTAACCGCAAAGTTGATGTTTTCCGCGATCTGTCATAATTGACATTATTTACGCTCTAGAGCGTACTTTTCCGCTCGCCTGTTTTCATTTACAATAAACTAAAGAAAGGTAGTAAATAATAGATTTATTAAAACAAAATGTAGAGCAGTCCGAATATTTTAGTTGAAATATTAATATTTGAAGATATTTCGAACGAAATTAATAAATATTCCTATATAATTTGACTGACATCTACAATTTATACAAGTTACTGGATTTACAACGCTGCAGGTTACGCTACCAACAAATAGATGGAGGTGTATATTTTATATGTTTAATTTTATTGAAATTATAAAAATTAATATTTACAACTTATTACAAATATAACGTTGTTAAGATTGACAATTTTCTTGATCGTTTTCGCAGATTCCTATTTTCATAGTATTGATTTATAAGGACAAGTTTACGTAGTAGAAATATAACAGTCAGAAGGTAGGCAATGCATTATACACCTAGATGCAACAGTGATTGCATATTTAAGTACCTACCTACTATTTTGTGAAAATAGTAGACTATGGAATTAATGAAACGTCATTATTTCATTTTTAGTTTATAAAAAAGTTGTCTGTTTATAAATAGCTATTTGAAAAATGGATAGTGACAGTGAATTTTCAAGCACACCTCCAGATATAGCAGATTTTGCTAAAAATATTACTCTTAATCTTCTGCCAACTAAACTACTAAAGGTAAACACTAAACAACTAAAGGTAAATACGAAAAACAATAATTGTTACGTTTTCAACATCACATTCTAATAATGTGAACTTTTCATGTTTTTTTTTACTATTTGTTTAAAAATAAGGTAATCGTAGAAAAAATCTTGGGTACAATTCGAGCAGAAAGTGCGTTGTCGCTTTCGGCAGATTGCCCAACTCTCTGCCTCAAGCGGCAAAGTATCACTTTCCGCTCTTAATACACAAATAGCTATTTTCTATATTGGTTGCTGTAGTCGTATTTTCTAATTTTAGAATCTTGAACAAACCTGAATGTCTAAAATTTGCCCAAAGCACGTAAAGTGAAAGTTTTCTACATATAAGGGTTTGCAGTTCTTATTTCAAAAGTCTCGTTATATCCAATTAAACTACCCCAAATTAACTGATTTCATTGGATTTCAATAGAAAACTATGCAGTGTTTGTTTTTTTGGAAAAATATCAAAAATACACCGCCAATTTTCCATAAAACTTTCCACCTCTGTCATTTTTACCGTGACGACGTGGTTGAATCAAGTAAAATATATCTTTTCATACTGGCTTCCGTTTCCAAATAATTCGTCAGATTCTATTTCAGCAGATTTAAAATCCCAGCAAGGCGAACCTTTTCCTTACACGTAAATTATCCACATATGCCTTCTTCTTCCTCATCTCTCATAATATTCGTAGTCATTTCAGAAGTCGGAGGGTGTTACCTCACCGTATACGAACCTACTTTACAATTTATTTTGTCGTTTCGAGTAAAAAATGTGGTTTATGAACTTAATCAAGTTGAGTGTAGATGAAGAGTTTCATGGAATACGTAAAACTTTTTTTTACAGCTCAGTAGTATTTAGGGAGGAGAGAACGTTGTACTGTATTCAAGAGATCAAATTCCACACGAAAACCTTCCAATCAAACAACTCGAGCATCGAAAGTTTTTGAAATAATTAAATTTCCTGAATACCTACCTTTTGAAAAGCGACCACTGGATTTTGAAAAGTACACTCAACTTTTAACGTGAGAATGGTCCGTTTAAAAGATATAATTAAGCACATACAAAGTTGTAAATATGTTATGGAAGAAAAATATTGAGAGTCATACTTGGATTGGATCAAACATAACAAGAGATGGAAAAAGAAAGAAGGTTAAAGAGAAATATAAAAGGAAACAGGTGGAGAAAATAAAGTACGATATATAAATGCAAGGAGATTGGAATGGATGGGACATATTATGAGAAAAGCACCAACAGAAATATTGAAGTGATTAACAACTTGGATTCTATTAATCTGTGTACCAGATCAGTTCATTCGCTCTACTGAGTGGTGGTGCGTTCCCTTCCTCAAGCTCCTTTCGATTTTTGATGACAATCTCGAAGTTCTTGCGAAAGATATATCTATATTTAAAGATGGCGTCATCCACATGTCTTATTTCTGTGTGTCCTCTCCCATGTGCCAAGTCATGGTCTGAGGCTTTATCCAGTCGGGTTAGAGCTGCCTTTGCTTCAAGCGCCGCTGTAGGAGTAGTCCTCATTGCCCCTGTAATGCCAATGCATGCAAGTCTTTGGACCTTGCTTAGTTGCAGCACCGCAGTGGTTTGTCTGATCTTTGGCCAACAGACCAGAGATGCATATATGTCTTTTTCATCAATGGACTTAATTGATTCATATACAAACAAAAATTCAAATTGGGATACTCCTTCCGTGGACACGCTGTATATATACCAAGTACCCTCTAAACGTAAGAATAATTAAATCTTAATTTGTAGAAATTAATTCGAAATTAATTGAAACTCCGGAATTAAAACATTTTATACATAATGACGTCTCAGGCGGTATTACTGTAAAACTACACAGAAGAACCATCTTTTTCAAATCTTGTCGACGGATAGTATTCTATAGAAAATACCGTGGAATATTTTATAGAGGTGGGATTCAACTTATCGACCTACCATTGATAGCATTGGTACTTCCTTTCCTACATCTAAACAGGGAGAAGTTAAAGGCTACATACAGGGTGTTTCATTGGGCAAGGGCCTTACTTCAACTGTAGATGGAGATCACTCTAGTGTTTCCAAAATCCTATATTTATAGTTTATTTCTTAATGTCTGACAGCACAGTAGCCTCATTAAATATTCAAATAGAAATTTATCTTTTACAGAGTGATCCTAAGAATTTTACAAGTAAATACTAAAATTCTAATGCAAAACAAGTAGGTGTCTGTATTGGTTATCTATACATCCCTGTTTCAGCCCAAAATACAATATGGTAATAAAACTGAACAATGCCAGATAAACGATAAATATTACGGCAGTGGCGGAGATTACGATATTAGTTTATTCTGCTTATTTAATTAGATTCGGTCGACATTACAGTTGAAATAAAATTCATTCGTTCAGGCTTATTAACAAGTTACATTTTCATTTTTATTCAATTAAATTAATTAAAGAATATATAGTTTAATTTTCATAATTCAAATTTATTGACAATGAATTAATGTATGTCAAGTAAAGTAAACATCCCATTTATAGGAAATATAAAATTCAATCTATAGTATCATCCTCTTCGCTGGCCATACAAGAATCATCCGAAGACTCGTCGAGAGAGATCACTATCGGTTCTATAGTTTGTTCAATGAGGTTATCTAAAACCCACATTTTCTCTTCCTCTTTAATTACATGATTCACAGCATCTCTCCAGTTCTCTTCAGTTATTGTTGTCAATGAGTACTTCATTAGTTCACGAACATCTTTCATTTTAAATGTTTTATTATGTCTAGCTACATAACCTTTCATTTGGGCCCATATTAACTCTATCGCATTTAATTCACAATGGTATGGCGGCAAACGAAGCACTGTTATCCCACGATTCTTGGCTATTTCATCAATAAAAAACTTTTTGAATTGTAGCTTGTGATCTGAAGTAACCTTTAAATGTTCTTTTTTCAACCTATCAACTTCAAATGGTATATCTTTTACGATTAACCAGTTTCTAATATCAGCTTTTCTCCAAGAGGTAGATGGAAGATTTTCTGTTAATCGCGAATGATAAGTGGCATTGTCCATAACGATTACAGCATTATTTGGAATTAATACGACCATTTGTGTAAAATACTCTTCAAAAACATCTGCAGTCATTTCTTCATGATAGTCTTTGGTTGATGTTGACTGAAACCACTGAGACCACTAAAAAATGTGATTACAGGGCCCGTTCATGGAGAGATACTAATTCAATAAGTTTTGAATATTTCGAAAACCGTGTATTAGGACAGGTATTTGGAAACTATGCACTTCTACATTTCGAATAACAAGGATAAAATACGAGAAATAAATTTATACTTCAAAAAACGGAGTTTTTTTTATCAATTTTATTAATTGACTTGGAAAAAAACAAGAAATTCTAACAGCAATGTCCGAACGAAGCAAGTCTATCCTACAAAAATTGCTCAAACTGACCTCCATGCACTTTCTAAGATATTTAAAATCAGAAGTATGCTACCGAGATCAATAGCAGAGAAGAACTTTTTCGAATAATAGATAATGCGTGCGGAGAAATTAGAAATAATCCAGATGTGATCAGAAGGTCCGTCGCAATATTACAAAAAGGGTAAGAAAGTGCTTTAGGGCTCCAATATACATACATACATACATTGACACATCATTTGTTCTGAGACTCCAATCATATCAAAATCTTCTAAGCACTTTTCTTATTCCTTTTCTCAGTTTTAATTTCTTTTTTAAGCAGCAAAATCTTCTTTTCAACCTTCATTAATATCTCTCGTTGTCGTTATAAAAAGTTTCCTGATGAGGAGTTCCCTAATCCTGATTTTTTCCCCTTTCCGTGAAACTATACTCATCTCGGTCGATTCCATCAATTTCCTTATTTACGTTGGCACTCCTAATTCCTTGATTACTTTTAAAAAAGAACATTCGCAAAGAAAAAAAAACAACAATTTTTAAGCAATCAACTCGGTATTTCCCGGGAGATTTTCCAACTGAGATACCGAAACAGTGATAAAAATAAAGTTATAATGTTGGAAATAACATCAATAACTGTTTTTTTTTCTTTTCGAAAGATGCCCATCTCTTTGTTGGAAATCCTTTCTTGATAAATATGGTCTTCCTTCTGCTTCAAATTAAGCCCAACAAAAACTATAAAAGCTCTATTATGAGAAAGGACTTAGCTTTGAAAAGAACAATCAAGTGAGAACGAACTGAAAACGGGATGAGTATTCCAGATAAAAGCAGGACACTTTCCATTGTGCACGCACTCAAAAATGATCAGATTTCACTATTAGTGAATGTACTCTACGTGTTTTCCTCTTGTTTATCCATTGGAAACAATAACAGCTTTTTGTTTAAGAACTTTCAGGTTTTTTAGGACAAAATTTGGACGACAGCTCCAAAAAAATTGGTACGTGTGGAACGGTGAAAAAAGTAAAATTAATATAGGAGCGACACCGACTGCGCCAATTAATTAGTATATGGCAAAATACTCATAGTAAAATCATGAAAATTTTCAAGTTCCGGTTTTCGGATGCGATATTTTGAATTAAAATATTTTCAAAGATGGCAGACACCCTATATATTAATGCATTTTTGAAATCTACGTAAAATTTTAGTATAGTTTTGTCTGAAAACTTTTTTCCAAAAATGCATACTTTTTGAGTTATTGATTTTTTTTGTAAAAAATTTGACCGTTGCAGACCCTTGTAAATTATTTTTTCACGAGGATACCCTTGAAGATATGAAAGTGGTTTCTGTTCGGTTGCTTTTAGCAAGGTCAGACGTATTTGAATCTATGTTGAAAATTTTTTCATTTTATACAGGGTGTGTATAAAAAGTGTTCAAAGTTTAACTTCATAAATATCAAATTTCTTTATTTACTTAAGCAGAAAACCGAAAACCACAACGTAGAAATTTTCATCATTTTCCTATAAGTATTTTGCCATATACAGAAAGTTTTAATGAAGAAGGAGTTAAATGCAAACTACTATACAGGAGACAGACAAAGAGGGTTAAGACATCTCCAGGAAGCTGATTTGACAGAAACTGCAGGAATAACTAGAGATACTTATGCCGTTGACTACTGACTTACCTACAAAGAAAAAGTAACAATATGAGTTAGAGAAAGGTTTCAAAGTCCTTTAAATGATTGGCTAACAAGCGAGAAAAGCTTATAGCTGAGGCAATCATCCTAGGTGAACAAAATGTTGCCTTTATGAAAAATAAATTAATATCTTTCCATCACAACTCGAAATAATTTAAGTTTTCTAATGTAACGCGAGCGTTGCTGAATCGCCTTTCAAATTAATACCCGTATCTTACAACCTTCCCTTATCCAATTTCAAATGAAAAGATGGTAGGGTGGTTGGACTGCATTAAAATGTTTTCCACATAATATAGATGTCGGGTTTTCATATATCTTTACTGTCAAACGAAAATCCCTTTTTCTATTCATCATTATTCAACCCATGCTGGTGAGGGAGATAATGTAAAAGAGACAAAATGGATGCCAACGTTTTTCACGGTATACATGTGAGAGTTTATTAAAAACTGAATAGGTGGAAATGTACATTTTCCATCATATATTTTACTTAGGGTTATATAAAAGTGGATTTTTGAATTAATGGAATTGGTATACAGTTTTTGTGTATATTCTACAGGGTGTCTACTGGCTGAAGAGGTTTTGGTAAGACTATAACGGTCCTAAAGGTGCTTTCCATTTTCCACTAACGGTTTTTGATGCTTGTGACCATTTTACCATCTTACCGTTACGTTACGTTATGTTACGTTGCTTCGTTATGTGCCTTGCTTGCGTGCGTGTGCTCTCTCCTGAGTCTCTCTTTCGTTTACCAAGCAGCGATTCATATGCTTCGGCCGGGAATTGTACCCGGGCCACCAGCGTGGAAGGCGAGCATTCTACCACTGAACCACCGATGCTATATTAAAATTCTATGCAAAGCTGGTATTCGCAGTGCTGGTGATCTACTTGAATTTGTTCGGATAAATTTTTTACTACTATTGCCATTATTTTTTTTGCGCGATTCATCTTTTTGGTTTATTTACAACATCGGTTGTCAGGACGGTAGGTTGTGTTTACTGGTTTCTAAGTTTAACACGTCGGTAAGTGATATACTTACCGTTCCGACGTCGAAAAGTCATAAATAGCATAAAAACAATTTCACCAAAATCCAAAATATATTTTGAACTGATCGAGAAGTATAAATGTCACTTTTGACATTTCGTTCATTTCGAAGAAATTTAAATTATTTTATTCGGAATTTATTTCAATACGATCGCGCAAAAAATGGTATAAGCATCTCGAACGTTAAGGGTAATTACAACGTTTGCATGTAGATTCCTCTCGTAAAATTGGACAAAATGATATGAGGATTAAGGGGTCTAGCACATTTACTTTTCGAAATACAGGGTGTTGAAATTTTGAAAACTTGAATGTATGAATTCGATAAAGGATACAGAAGACAAAGGATTATCATAATGTCGGATAGTCAAGCAGCCATTAAAGCAGTGAGCTCTTGTATAATCAGTTCCAAAATGGTGGGGGAATGCCTAGACAAACTCAATGAACTAGGCGAGAACAATATAGTCACCTTACTATGGAATAGAGGACACACTGGAATAGAAGGAAACGAAATAGCAGATGAACTAGCAAAGAGGGGGACTGAAATACCTTTCCCTGGGAGCATGAACCCTTTTGCGGAATCAGCCCCAATGGAATATTGGAAGAAATAGGTAAAGACGAGAAAAAGAGAAGATCTGACCATTGGAAAGATCTAGTAGGATTTATACAATCAAATACTATTCTGGGTGACTACAACCTGTTGCGATCAAATGAATGCATAAGTCAAAGTAAAACTGCGCTAAGAGTTTTAACAGGGATCCTAACGGGCATCTGAGAAAAAGCTGAAAATAGTGGAGGAAGAAGAATGAATATTTTGTGGCATGGAAGAAGATACTTTCCAACTGCACAGCACTTCAGAATCCTATAGCACGGCACCTGGGAGATTACTGGATAGAAAAGAAACATTTATCCTAGTTGAAGCCTGCAGATATCCTAAAATTCCTCCGGGAAATAGGACTAAAGGAGCTACTAGTCTCTCATTAGAAACTAAGTAGGAGATAGATCTCTTAGGTCTCAGTAAATGTCACCCCGAAATACCTACATAATGCTATACAAAAGTTTTCCTTAAAGTGTTGACATCTTGAGACGTATTACATCACAAGCCTACGACATATATATACGAGCGATCCCCTAGTGTGTTTAGTTTTAAATTGTATTCCAAGTTTAGGCAATTTTTCAACCCTAATGGATTATAGAATGAAGCAGTCTAACTTTTTAATTGGTTCACACATCCTCTTCTCCCTTTAGTTCTAGACGAGAAAAAAAATATATATATCTGCGTGTATCAGCCTTCAATTTGTTACACGTCAAGCGAAATCCCTTTTAAAAAATTAGTGCATCAGTAGCTCGCTTCAATAACGCCACGAGTGACGAGAAAGAAATGCAGGAAAGACGCGTCGCAAATCCCCGAAATCCCCCGGGGAAAAGCCCTTTCTGTCGCAGTGGCCACACATAAGCGTCTACACAACTTATCAAAACTTATATAGGCGAGTGAAGAATGGAACCAACCTGGAAAAAATGTTGTCTGAGAGTGTTTTTTTTTTCTGGGGATGAGTTATAGGTTATTCATGTTGGAAATGACTTTTATTGGGTAGGCAGCTGCTTTTATGTCCTTTCGACTTCACTCGGTGTATATCATGGATAAATGATTATCTTTTTAAATGGAGCAACACAATTGGAATCGGTCCAAATACTCATAACTTTATCTTATTTCCATCAAAAAAACATTACTTGAAAAGCGATAAAACGAAATCTTCTATTTAAGATCTCGTTGTATAATTTCCAAATATTTGATGTCAAAATATTTTCCTACCTTTACAAACATCCTCTGAAGCACTAACTTTCTCTTTCTCCGTCCCATCTGCTATCCATCTCCAAACTAACTACATCCTGTTTATCATATTCCTCGATTCTCTCAGTACCATTGTAATAAAATTCTTATTTAATTGAAAAAATGTAGCACAACTTACTTCACCAGTCTTCTAGACATTGAAAGATCAATTCCCGCCATTTACCTGTTTCTTACGATATCTCAGAATAGGAAAGAGATATCGCCTTGCGGCAGTGGTTTATCACTAATTTAGTCTCCTTTTTAAAGATCTAATTCAATTTGTATGCTTCCATTTAAAATTGTTACGAGAAAACACAATATTTAAAAAAAATAGAACAGCGCCCTCTAGCATTTATGTTATCAATCAGATTGCTTCATATTCACAAATTTTCGATTGTTCAACAAAAGCCCTTTCAAACAACATCAAGTTTATTAAAATCGGTCAAGCAGAACCAGAATTACAGGCATTTTTTCGTAACAAGGTTCCCACTCTCCCCCACCCCTTATTTGAAGAGATAGACTTAAACCTGTCATTAAAAATTTGCAGAATTTGTCGAGGAATCTTATAATAATATTTAATATGCTCCTCAATTTTTCCCGAACCTGAGATATGGCCGACGGCCGTTCTTAGTTGGCCACCCGGTACATCTAGAGAGATCTTGTTGCTTGTCACTGAATCAATATCATTTTTTTCAAAAAGTTGTATGACTTCAAAGCGAAACCCTTCAAATATAACCGAAAAAATAAAAATCTTCTAACTTTCCACAAAATCTAATTAATTCCGAAACCTTCCAAATTAATCAACTTTTTTCTTCTAACTGAAATATCCCATTTTCTCAACAAATAATTTGAGCCGCGCTAAAACGTTAGTATTCCAGCAACCGGATAATTTTTTCAATTTCTCTCACACAATTAGATTACATTCCGTTGTTGTAGTGCAGAAAATATTTTAAAAGAGAACACACATTTTTGATGTGAAGTTAAAACAAATGGTTTTCCGCGATTAAATCCATTTGAAAATTGCTAGAGACCGAAACTGTGTCATGGAAAATAGTTTTGCGGAATGGCGGTATTTTTTTCTCCACGGAACGTAATTGTATTCTGCTTTAATCGTGTTCCATGGCTTTTACTTTTTTAGTTAAATCCTTTAGGCATTCAAGAGATAATAGAAATGCCAGTTTTGGACATGTGAAAAAATTATTTTAAAAGAAGAATATTTGATTTTTACCGTTGGGTCTTGTGCAATAACCTTATTCATATCAAAATCGATGGTTCCTTATAAAATATAGGAGCCTACACGTATCATAAGCTATCGGTACATATTTGAATCAGTTTTTGATAAAAGATCGACAAGCATAGGGTCAAATCTAATGTCAAGATAATGCTGGGCAATATAACAAGTGAAATAATTTTTTGACTGCTACTTCTTCTGTATCTTTTGACGATTTAAACTAGTCCAAGGCCTTTGTCTCAAGGTTTAAACTAATTTTGACGGATAAATTGAATAAATACCAAAATTATTGAAATTATTTTTTAAAATTCAATTAATCAAATATCAACAATGGATTCTTATAGCAAGTGTTCGGAATGTGCTCCGTCTACTTCCTGACAGTAATACATCCTATTAGTAAACTCAGATCTGGTGACCGAGGTGGCCATTCTATAGGACCTCGACGGCCGATCCATCTACCTCGATATTCTTCATCCAGGTAACGTCTCACTGCACCATAATAATGTGCAGGAGCACCATCTTGTTGAAATGTTATTTCCAGATGGCCGAATTCATCTGGATTATCTTCCAGAATTTCAAGAATTAACGGCTCAATTGCATTTTGTAACATCTCCAGATACACTTCACCGCTTAAATTTGAATTAAGGAAGACGGGACCAACTATGTGGTTTCCCAAAATACCTGCCCAAACATTGACTTTTTCTGGAAATTGGGTATGTTGTTCACGAAAGGTGTGAGGATTTGTGTTCTTTGTTGACCACCCGGTACTGCTGACTTTTTTTGGGAAAACGTTGGATCTAATAAGATAAAAAAAAATCTGCTAGTCATATCTAAAGGTTATCAGACCAAATATCACCCAAGCTGTGTGGATTTGGTGGAACAAAACAACGCTACACAAAGCAGACAAAACAGCAACAAAAAATTGGTTCGTGCGCAACGTCGAAAAGTCTAAAATTAATACGGAATCGACACCGACTGCGCCAATTAACTTTTGACATAGGAAAATGACGTTTTTATACAGAAACATATTCTGGAGGGTTTCCCAAACTTGCTTATAGGGAATATTTCAAAAGATGTATGGAGAATCTTCGAGTTAAATCCAAAATACTATGCAGGAGACGGACAAAGAGGGTTAAGACATCTCCAGGAAGCTGATTTCACTGTAACTGCAGGAATAACTAGAGAAACTGCTGCTACACAAAGCAAAATGCAATGGGATCGAGCTTTAGCATTGCCCTAGAGGTCCTCCTCCACCAGCTCTAAAGAAAGTTAGAGGCTAATTTAAGCTAAATCTTCGAATCCACAAGCTGGAGCAACTGCGAAACAGGATTTCGAACTAGTTATCAACAAACTCAATCAAAATTTCCTCCTGGCCCCTTTTAATATGACAATTTAATTTATTCCATGTGCCACAGTTCAACTGTCACTTTGACAGCGGCAAAATTAACTGCAAATTTTACAGCGACAAATGCATTAGTTACGAGTAGCTTCTATTTTGTCTATAAACTTCGTTCGAGTTATACACTATATTTTTTCTACGACTTGAATTGTTAAACTGCTTGAAGCAATAAAATAAGATAATGGCATTCAAAGCGGAAATGTATTTTCATTACCGTTTATGATGATTGTTGTAAAGTAGGATAATATGTTGAATATCCCCGTAAAGGGCAGTTGTAAGCATCAGTTTCGGCCTCATAACGTAAGGGGTAATAACAGTCCACGTAAATTTAATGAACGTTTCGTTGTTACAGGTCTATCCCTAGGCACCGGTTTGGTCATATTTGTCTCGTCTCTTTCCGAGACGTTGTTGGAAATATCGCAATACAACAAAGAATCGCCATCGGGCCCCATCTACGACTACCGCTACGGATGGTGCTTTTTCACCGCGGGGTTCGCCTTCATTATGACCAACATGGCGGCCCTATTCTCCATATCTGGCTATCTTAATGGCTTTTCCACAGTTGACGAAATGGTAAGAGAAAATAACTTTTGAATAGCTTGTTATTTTTTGTAGGCTTTTCGTATTATAGTCTAGGGCGTACAGGACAAAAAACTCTCTATTAAGGCACTATGAAGTCTAAGGAGGACATTTTTTGGTGGTTAATACACAAACTCTCAGGAAGTGAGGTTGTACTAGTTTACTCCTTACTTTCGGGTAACCCTGTGTACACATTTTTAGGGATACGATTCTCCTGATTTATTTCCATATTTCTTCATTTTCTGATAGTGCGGATTTCAAATTTAAGCTCAAAATTCCTATGATTTTTGGAATAGACACGTGTACTATTGGAGTAGAGCCCCTTCTGTACCAGCCTTTTTTTTATTCTGTTATTTAAAGTCGGTCTATTTCCACGACTGAGGCTAATTACCAACGCCGGGAGCACTCTATCCCTATCCAGAAATTTTGGCGAGCCACTAGTGTTCCAACCAGTGGTAGCGTTCTTTAACGAGCTCAACATCTATGAACTCGGGACCTCGGTTTTACGTCTCCTCCGAAAGAGGGCATATCTACATTATATCTCGTGCTCATTGGTATATGGTCATGACATGGCCACCCATCCAACTACCAACCATGTTCGACACTGCTTGACTGTAATTATCGCATCAAACGCGTTCCACTACAATGCTGGGTCGTCGCCTAGAGTACCAGCCTTCATAGGTACACTTTCCTACCTGAAATTGTTATTTGGAGCTTATTCTTCATGTTATATCTTGCTGCTATTGAGTTGAGGAGTTGTTCTATTAAGTCATACGCTCTTAGCTGATCGATAGTGAGCACAAAAACCTCCACCTCAACAGAGTACACGCATATTTCATATTTTGCTTGGATATTAATTTATAATAGTAAATATGATATGAAAAATTACTAATAGGAAATAAACCAGTTTCCATTAGAAATTACTCCCAAATTTTAAAATAAAATTCAAATTTCAATGCACTTTCCGACCACAACCCGAGGATTTCCGAACGCAACCGATGATACGTGTGATGTCATATCTCTTGTCTTTACTTATGTCAATATGGCCGGTATTGCATTAGGTTATGTGTAGTTGTGTGTTTATATTGTATTTTAATCAACTATTAATTGCTTCATCGACGTAAAAATATTATTTATATGTTTGTTTGAGACCATTACTTACGTGTTTGTGTGTGCTTTTTTATTTCTAAAAGTCAACGTAAAGTGGAAAGTGGGCATAAATATTCGATATTTCCGAGGAAATTTTAAAACTTTTGGAAGAATATATTTTATTTACTAGTTCAGTGTTCAGTGACGATTTTTTCATATTTTGTGAGTAAAGATATGGCTGGCGAAGGTTTTGTAAAAGCACAAACTGATAACTTGCCCAAAGTAGACTCATTTATGCTGCTTGAATTTATGAAGAAACAGCTGCTTCAATGCAGAGGAAATAAGAGGAGTTAAAGCATTATCGTAGGTACGATTTAAACTATGTTTTATTTATATGATATATACCAACCATATTTCGATGTGTGGTCGTAAGAAAATGATGTTTTTATGGTTGATTCCTAGACATATAGGTACATAACCTTAAACTATTTAAGAATGAAAATTACCATCATAGAAGTAGGTACTTACATTAAAATGGTCTTCACAAACAAAAGTAATGCCCTTCTCTTAAGTGTATTTTTGCTTGCGCCACCAGGTAAAGTAACAAATATTTTGTCTGGAGTTTTAAAAGACGTTGATTTACACACTGGAACGATGCAATACTTGGAATACAAAGTTTTTTTTTTCGGCTTTATCCATTTTTAATGCTTTCAGAAACAAATTGGGTCACAAGAACTCAGAGCGTGATACACGAATAAGAACGTAAACAAACGACGTCACACCATGGGACAGCCATCTTTATGACGTAAAGCGCGTTTTGGCGGACTCTCAAATTTTATGATTTTTAAAGCCGTTTTAAAAGTAAATTTTATATTTTTTTGAAAAAATAGACATGCAAGGTGTTGGGAGACCTGAAAAAGCATCAATTCCCACCAATAGCAAAATTTATGCTTGTACCCTATTGTGGAAAGACTTTTGACGATGAGCAGGCATTTGTGTGCTAATTTATAGACTACTAATGACCTAACAAAATGTTTAAGCTGGGAATCCAAGTGGGAAATGTGTTCTGTGATCCTGGACTAAAGCACAACATTCTCTTGTATTCCAGTAATGCCTATGGGCTGTTTGCACCAGTGTGAAAAAGTGTAATGTTTGTTTTTGACTTTTTTATTTGCACTATTACTTTTAAGGACGGTCAAGTGACGATATCAATTGGTCTCGATGGAAGAATTTTGTTAAATCGATGGATAAAATATGAGTGCCTTTAGAAAACTTTCCCGAAAGAATTTTTTCTTCGATGGCGTATAATTGAAAAAGACGGATTTGTGAACTGGTATTGGGTATTTTAGTTTATAATCGAGATTTTAATTAGCCGTCAGCTTGGTATTTTGATAATGAAGAGCTTAATTGGAATTTCATGTTAATTTGTCGATTACTTACTTATATAAACTTCTATTCAGCTTTTATAAGGAAAATATTGAATAAATATCAGTTTTATTAATAGAAAAACTTTTTTTAAATTAAATTTAATACTTTTTCCTATATAGAGTCTTAAAATTGATATGACTTATCAGCGATCCTGGCAGGATCGCCATGTAATGAATGTATCGTCGATGGATACTTGGTAGATTATAGGTGTGGAAGGGCCTCTGAATAGGTGGTGTTGCTGGTCACTCGGTGGGTCATCTTACTACCTGTAGCACTGGGACACGTTCTGTTTATTACTTTAACTTACCATTATACATTAAACTACTTATTACTAACACTAATATTAATAGTCATTGAATATCAATAGTAATTGTAATAATTATAATGATGATAATGGTAATGTTAATTATAATGTTAATGGTCTAATAATCTAATAATCTAATAGTTCTTAAAACACTATCGTTAGCATATTTATACGACAAGTCAAGTTCATCATAAGTATATATAAATAATATTATTTATGTTTATTTCTCGCTCTGAACTTGACTTCGTACGTGCAACCTTCCTACTTCTTATTTATGTAACGTTTCATGATTTATTGAAATTAGCTTCAAGGGAATTTATGTCTTTTAAATAAATATTATTGATAACTTTATATTTTGACCAAAAGGCATCACAAAGTATTGCTGGTCTGGATTCCTGGCCATTCTGACATGGAAGGAAACGAGAAGGCAAACTCTCTTGCAAGGGAGGGTGCTGCACGTGTTTCTATCGAACCAGAACCTACAATTGACATCACAATAAGTTTTGTCAAACAAACACTAAATACCTGGACAGCAAGAAGAGCTTTAGACTTCTGGCATAGTTTACCAGGATTGGTTCATTCAAAGGCTTTCATACATCCTTCGAAAAATGTCTCCAAACAATTGTTAGACTACAGCAGGCATGGCCTACGTTGTCTAACAGGCCTACGTTGTCTAACAGGCAACTGTCATTTGAATCATCATATGCTAAAACTTGGACTGTCAGAAGATCCTAAATCTGAATACGTTTGAGCCACAATGGACTCTTGCAAGTCGCAGTGGAAGGCCTTATAGACTTTATAGCCTTATAGACCTAACCTATCGGCTGAAAAGCATCATAATTGGGTTTCGAATTAGTTAAGTTAACTTTTTATCGTGCGTCATCGTTTGTGACATTAGAAAAAGACGTAAGGCACATTGCCGCTACGAAAGGTACGTCTACTACGTCTACTCTGGAAAGTATTTTCAATTTAGAGATTATTTTCTTCCATTTTCGAGATTGATGAGCTGTTTTTGATTCCCCATAGTCCGATTAGAAACCCTTCGACTAAACATAAAAAAAGTGAACTACCGAACTCGAAACATACATATAATGTAGTAGAAAATGGGGGAATTTGAAAGTAATAAAAATGTTCCGGGTTTCCTTGACTCTTTATTATAGAGAGGTCCTGCACACTTTTTCAAATGGCTATTTACGACATCCCGCTTATTATGGTGACGTAAATAGAAAAGAAATGGAAAAAGTTCTAGGGAATAGGAAGCCATTTGAAATGCGACGCTTTATATTATGGAAAACAGGAAAGTTTTTCGACAATGTGTTTCAAAATAAAACTAACTCGTCTTGCGTTATTGCCGGAACTTTTGTTGGGAAACAAAATTCAACACCAAAAGATCGATAATACAAGAACTAATTAAAGATAAAGTAAAATTTGATAGCTTAGATTTGGACTTCGACCATTGCGGAACTAGCCAAACGTTACTCCCATGCTCAATCCCTTCAAGAAATGGGATGGAATCAAAGGATGCAGTCTTGCCAGGATCACCCTGGCTCCTAGGGTTTGTAGTCTCACTCGTTCGGCAGCCACAATGTTGCACAGAGACGACACCCAGTGTTTCCCACCAGTCCCATTCTCTTCAGGCGATAGCTTAACCTGCAGAGTTCACTAAGTACTCCAAGCCCTTGCTTTGGGATCTATCTGGTCCAAGATTTGGCAGATTTAGGTAGGAGGGAGGATTAATGTTCCTTCCATTTTCGACATCTGGACCACATCACAATTATAGTGGGTGTAGAGTTCATATAATACCCTTCTTGGTGTGCGTTATTGATTGTTAAAGTCCTTTTAATACATCACGTTGGAAGAAATAGAAAAAGGCAGGTCTGTGATTAATCCTAATCAAAATATCACAATAATGAACCTTTAAATGTATAAGAAACGTTAACCCTAATCTTTAACTCAAACAAATTTGATTAGTTGATGTTTAGATTACGTGCAAGCATTCAAAATAGGATGCAAACGTACATTTCGTAGCGGCAATGTGTCTTACTTATTTTTATAATGTCCCATTGACAGTTCTCGTTGTATTTTAGTAATTTCCTTTAAATTAAAATGAATAAAGACAATTGATGAAGAAGTTACAAGAAAATTTTGGCCCAGTTTGAGAATTTTCTGGAAGGATTATAAAATACTTTCGATTCAATATCTTCAACCTCGCTGTTCTGTTGTCCCTAAAATGGCCCTTTGATTAAGAGATAATTATCCTCTCGCAATTCTTTTTGCATGGACGATTTAAATGAATCCATATAATGGCGGCTAATGAAAATTCGTTATTAATTAAGGAAATCATCATCAAGGAAGATGGAATGTTCTTTTCGAATGAAAATTTTAGGGAGGTTATTAATGCGTTGAGCAGTTACAGAAAAAAATATAGTTTTGTAGCGGCATTCGAAATTGGAAAAATCTGTCACACCCCGTATTGTTTTAATAAATAAATTACCCGAATTAACTTTAACATTTACATGATCGGATCTGAACCAATTTATAATTCAAAATGATAAATGTTTTATAATAATTCAGTCATTAATTTACAAATAACGCTATTGTATTTTAATTGTAATGTAATTAGTGTACAACAAATATAGGTCAATTATATCTGATGCCGTCATTTATATTTTATCAATTCAAAATTAGTTTACAAAAAAATATGTTTTATACATAGAAATGCTAATAAACAAATTTTTATTTGACAAATTACAAACTAAGCTTGAATTATAGTCTTGTTATAAACATTTAAAGTGTTTAAAATTGAATTTGAACAGCCAGACTGTCTAAGAACTCAAAATCTACTACTGCAAGCGGCAAACGTGGTGGCGGGCCCGCCCCGATGCGCACAAACTCATTTTCAATGTAACCTCCCACCACAGCTCTTGCAAGACATATAAATGATCTGTACAGAGGCGCATCAATAATTCTATCCTCTGTACATTAATTCTGTTGGCGTTTGGCATTGTCTGACACTAGCTTGGCGCTTGCAGTATTATCATTGACTGCCTCACTCGCTTGATCTGGTAGAATGAATTTTGTTCAGAAGTGGTTTCTGAAGATTCGTTCGTCAACAATTTTAACATTACCGACAAATAATGAGTGAGCATACAGGTTGGTTAAGGGAAGAGAAGGAATGTACTGTGTATACCAATTTTTCAGTGCCTCTGGTCTATAAAAATATAGCCAGAAAGAGCGAAATTTATGGCCAGTATAATCGTACTTTCAACAGGATGATCAAGAAAAATAGTATCCGACTCACGACCAGAATATTGGATGTCATGACGTACGTAAAATGATGGCTGAGGCTTGTACGTGAAATGATTACTGAGGCATCAGCCATCATATCACATACGCCTTGAGACATAATATACTATTTACGAAAAATGACATTTTACTTACTCATTTTTCCATACAAAAAATCAAATTTTGAATAAAGGTTGTGAAAAAAAATGTAGATAGAACATAGATATTTTTGTAAAAACTCACATCAACATGTCAATGGACAAACAAATATGTCAATATCTACTATTTACGTATGCAAACATTAACGACTCCCAAAACGCATATACAAAAAGGTGTTTTCTTTATTTTAGGTCGGTCTATGATACTTCGTTCATGCATAAAATTGTCCGAAGTTTAAATAGTTGTCTTTGGGAGATGATTTACAATAAAGCTTCAAGTTATGAAATCAAACAATTTTATTTTGTTAAATCTACATTGTATTTAAACATAAAGTGACGCGTTTCGCTAACACAGTAGCTTTTTCAAACGAATGGAGGTATAATGAGAAACTTTCTATTTATACAGTGCCTTAATACTAAATTATACAGATATTTAACAATAAAATTATAATCTATTTACATGGAAATGAAATGAATTTGTCTAAATATGGGATTAACTAAAGTATTTAACAAATTTACCTGGAAACTCATTCACAACCATCCTACAGGAATCTTTCTAGGTAAAAAGGTTTAATAATGGAGAATTGTTAATATCAAGTTGGTAGTTAAGTAGATTATTTGAATATTTGTTTTTATTTATCTCTAGGGCTTCTGAAAGATTTAATTTGAAAGATTTAGTTTCTATATGCAGAATTTCAAAATTTGAATCGAAAGAGTGTTGGTTTGCTAATAAATGATTTGAATAGTTGTAATCTGATTTTTGGTTGTCATAACTACGTTTGTGTTCTGAAATTCTAGTTTTAAAATTCCTAAAAGTTCTACCTATATAAATTTTATCACAATCGTCATTACCACATTTTAATTTATAAACTCCTGATTTATTTAGTTTTGAAGATTTGGATTTGTTGTTTTTAATGAATTTGGATAAATTGTTGTCATTTTTGAAGCAAATATTCAAGTCTTAGCGAAACGCGTCACTTTATGTTTAAATACAATGTAGATTTAACAAAATAAAATTGTTTGATTTCATAACTTACTATGGATCTACATCAAGTAAAAGCCTCATTCAATAAAGCTTTACCTTACCAGAAAACCAATCACAGGAAGTTTTTCACTATCTGTCACTTGATTAATTTGACGTTTCATATGAATTTTTTAATTAAAAGTTAGTGTACGTCAAACTTTTCTGGTACTCCTATTTTTCTGGTTAATTCATTAGGCAAAAAACAGTTGTATGTCACACAAGCAGGAAACGCTTTAGCATCCCTTAACTATCATCATTTTCTACCCTTGTGACACTATATACCATCATATAACTCAAAAAATGTAGATCTCCTTAAGGCAATTTAAGAAATGCAGCACTTATCTACTTTCAGACTATGCAGAGTGTTGTGTTCTAATTTCAATATAGAGTACACGCATATTTTATATTTTGCTTGGATATTAATTTATAATAGTAAATATGATGTCAAAAATAACTAATAATAGGAAATAAACCAATTTCCATTGGAAATTACTCCCAAATATTAAAATAAAATTCAAATTTCAATGCACTTTCCGACCACAACCGGAGGATTTCCGAACGCTACCGATGATACGTGTGATGTCATATCTATTGTGTTTACTTATGTCAATATGGCCGGTATTGCATTAGGTTATGTGTAGTAGCTGTGTGTTTATATTGTATTTTAATCAACTATTAATTGCTTCATCGATGTAAAAATATCATTTATATGTTTGTTTGAGACCATTACGTGTTTGTGTGTGCTTTTTTTATTTCTAAAAGTCAACGTAAAGTGGAAAGTGGTCATAAATATTCGATATTTCCGAGGATATTTTAAAACTTTTGGAAGAATATATTTTATTTACTAGTTCAGTGTTCAATGACGATTCTTTCATATTTTGTGAGTAAAGATATGGCTAGCGAAGGTTTTGTAGAAGCACAAACTGATAACTTGCCCAAAGTAGACTCATTTATGCTGCTTAAATTTATGAAATAAAACAGCTGCTTTAATGCAGAGGAAATGAGAGGAGTTAAAGCATTATCGCAAGTACGATTTAAACTATGTTTTATTTATATAATAAATACCAACCATATTTCGATGTGTGGTCGTAAGAAAATGATGTTTTTATGGTTGATTCCTAGACATATAGGTACATAACCTCAAACTATTTAAGAATAAAAATTACCAGCATAGAAATAAGTGCTTACATTAAATTGGTCTTCACAAACAAAAGTAATGCCATTCTCTTAAGTGTATTTTTGCTTGCGCCACCAGGTAAAGTAACAAATATTTTGTCTGGAGTTTTAATAGACGTTGTTTTACACACTGGAACAATGCAATACTTGGAATACAAAGTTTTTTTTCGGCTTTATCCATTTTTAAAGCTTTCAGAAACAAATTAGGTCACAAGAACTCACAGCGTGAAACACGAATAAGAACGTAAACAAATGGAGTGACGTCAACGGATGGGGCAGCCATGTTCATGACGTAAACTTGGCGAACTTTCAAATTTTATGATTTTTAAAGTCGTTTTAAAAGTAACGTTTATATATTATTTTAAAAATAGGCATGCAAGGTGTTAGGAGAGCTGATAAAGCGTCTATTCCCACCAATAGCAAAATTTATGCTTGTACCCTGCCACTGCCGCTGCTACGTACCCCTCTGTTTCTAACTCCTTCTCTGACTCCGTGATTGATGGCGACACTTAGTCGGGCCGCCTATTACCCTAGAGACTACATTGATAATTTTTAGGTTGTGAGTGAAGATGTTTCTAACGATAATCACTAAGTGATTCTTTCTGACAAGAACTTCTTCTACGATCGCTTCCATAGGACGGATTGTTATAGACGTGGAAGCAAGTGTCAACAATTTAATACCCCACAGTTGGTTTTTTATTTTTATTTTTCATTGTTTAAAATAGACACAATTTTTCTCCTTGTCATCTAATAAATCCAACAGACTGGTCTATTTGTCGTTTATGACATAATAATTCGTAAAGTGTTGGCTGTGAAAAACAAATGATGTTATGACGTTTACGCTGCAAACAATAGGGATTTGGTTTTTTGTTTTTTTTTTTTGGTTGATAAAGTGTTTCGGTAATTTTGAAATGGAATACGTGTGTGCCGCGATGCACTGAACCGCGCTAGAGATTCAGCTATAGCTTGCTCCCCCCTCCAGTTTAGTTCACTCTGGCTTCGCGGATCAATACTCTTCGGCAAGCATTTTTCCCTTGTTATAAATTTTATCATCTCTAATCTTTTTTTTCTTCAAGAACTCAGTATTTATATCGACGTAACTGATAGACTCATTGATTTCGATTTAAATTAACTCCCTAAATAAGATTGAATCCATTTTAATTTATAGGCTCATCATAATACCGCATATCGGCTCGCAATGTTACACTGTAAAAATTATTTCCGTAAAAAAATTCAGTTGTAAAAAATTTTCTAGTTGAGAATTGTATCAAAGATTTCAGTCTCTAGAATATGCTGTCAACGCCTTCAAAAACTCTATAATCCAGTGGAACAACAGCGTTCAAGAGTTATTTACTATTTGTTTCTAGCTCAATATGCAAAAATTTCAGGGCCCAGTGATACCTAACGACTTCGACAATAGGGTACAAGCATAAATTTTGCTATAGGTGGGAATTGACGCTTCATCAGGTCTCCTAACACCTTGCATGTCTATTTTTTCAAAAAAATATAAACTTTACTTTTAAAACGACTTTAAAAATCATAAAATTTGAAAGTCCGCCAAAACGCGCTTTACGTCATAAAGATGGCTGCCCCATGGTGTGACGTCATTTGTTTACGTTCTTATTCGTGTATCACGCTCTGAGTTCTTGTGACCTAATTTGTTTCTGGAAGCTTTAAAAATGGATAAAGCCGAAAAAAAACTTTGTATTCCAAGTATTGCATTGTTCCAGTGTGTAAATCAACGTCTATTGAAATTCCAGACAAAATATTTGTTACTTTACCTGGTGGCGCAAGCAAAAATACACTTAAGAAAAGGGCATTACTTTTGTTTGTGAAGACCATTTTAATGTAGGTACCTACTTCTATGCTGGTAATTTTTATTCTTAAATAGTTTGAGGTTATGTACCTATATGTCTATGAATCAACCATAAAACTTCATTTTCTTACGACCACACATCGAAATATGGTTGGTATATATTATATAAATAAAACATAGTTTAAATCGTACTTACGATAATGCTTTAACTCCTCTTATTTCCTCTGCATTAAAGCAGCTGTTTGACTTCATAAATTCAAGCAGCATAAATGAGTCTACTTTGGGCAAGTTATCAGTTTGTGCTTTTACAAAACCTTCGCTAGCCATATCTTTACTCACAAAATATGAAAGAATCGTCACTGAACACTGAACTAGTAAATAAAATATATTCTTCCAAAAAGTTTTAAGATATCCTCGGAATTATCGAATATTTATGTCCACTTTCCACTTTACGTTGACTTTTAGAAATAAAAAAAGCACACACAAACACGTAATGGTCTCAAACAAACATATAAATGTTATTTTTACGTCGATGAAGCAATTAATAGTTGATTAAAATACAATATAAACACACAACTACACATAACCTAATGCAATACCGGCCATATTGACATAAGTTAACACAAGAGATATGACATCATACGTATCATCGGTAGCGTTCCGAAATCCTCGGGTAGTGGTCGGAAAGTGCATTGAAATTTGAATTTTATTTCAAAATTTGGGAGTAATTTCCAATGGAAACTGGTTTATTTCCTATTATTGATAATTTTATCCCTTTAGAGATGGGATGGAATCAAATGATGCAAACTTGCCAGGATTACCCTGGGCGACCCTGGGAAGCTGGAGCCGAAGAAATATTTGGCGATGACCAGGAAAAACCTACGTTTAACAGTAGGATTTTTGACAGGCCACTGTCAACTAAGGAAACACCTCCATACTATGGGGCTAGTGGACACACCTCTATGCAGGATGTGTGAACAGGAAGATGAAACTGTCCGGAGTTATCGTCAATAAGAGTGTGTGTTCAGTTAGTCTAGGCCCACACCTGTCGCTATAAAGGATATGTCTCCTAGTGACCTGTCCACCTTCCTGAGGAGGGCAGGATGGACTATGACCCAGGAGGACAACTCCTCGGAAGGATGTACAATGAATCACATGTGGCCTAAGTGCTGTATGTCTACACTCCCCCTCCCTACTCTACAGATACAGATGCAAAACATAAAAGACATCCATCGTATATTTTTAACAGTGTATCTATTATTACCGTTGGCAGTAATTAGTTCAGTAGAAACTTGAATTAACTGCAATGGAGATAAAGCCAATTTTAATTATCAACATTTCGGTTTTACCAGTTAAATATTTGATAATGTTGCTTGGTGTAGCCGTAATAATTACCGAAAACCGCAGGAAAAAGATTGCAGATGTAGCTCTTGGCAAATTAGTACAAATATTTAAAAAAAAATCAGCGTTATAACGTGAAAATATTTCTGAGCTCAGGATAATTATTAAAAAATTCAGAAGCCATTATGTACAGTTGGTTGCATTTTTTATTTTGAGGATAGAGAGCATGGAATAGATTTAGTTCTTGCTACAAAAAATACCCAATATTCAAGATTCGACCTGGAAAAACTATTTTCTTCAGAAACATAAATTCTGTCGGACCAGGACTTGATAGTATCATGGTAGAGGCAACATTGAAACTCAGCTCAATTTAGAGGATTAAAAATGTAAAAACTAGCATCATAATATGAGCTAATAATGAAGTTAAGAGGCTTGTTAGAGTTCTGTGTTTATATTTACTTCTATTCAACGGGTAGAGAATAAAAAAAAGTTGAGCTTAAATCAACAAGTTTCCTTTGAAGAGATGTTCTCTCTTCGAAAGTTTTTGCTATGATTCCATATCTAAGGAGAGCTTTAAACTTATTGAAGACATCATTAAATACTTTTAGTTGGAAGTCTTAGTAGAAAAGGCTCTACTCTAATGACATACTCGCCTTTACAGCGTATGCCTTTTTAAACTTTGTGGTTTGTTGGAAGAGGTATTAGAGTTGTATTCCGAAACGTTTATGATTCAAGCTGTCTTGTCATGTGAAAATATACGGGTTTTAAAACAATGATATATTTCGTTCCTTGTGGAAGAGTTTATATATCTAGGAATCCTATTAAATAGTGATTGTAGTGAAGAAAAGGAAATTAAAATAGAATCATGAAAGCTAACAAAAGTGCAGGAGCAATAAATCACCTAGTCCGGTCAAAGCATCTGTCAAAGAAATCAAAACTAAGATTGTACAGTACTATATTGAAGCCTACGATATTGTATAGTTGTGAGACATGGGTTTTAAACAAAAAAACAAACAAAGAGAAAGTGTAATTAGATGGGAAAGGAAAATGTTAAGAAAAATTCTGGTAGGAAAAAAGTAGAAGGGGTGTATATGAGAAGGACTAACGAATAATTATATAACATTTATCGTGAACCCAAAATAGATGCAACTATTACATCAAGAAGACTTCAGTGGTTAGGGCACATAGAAAGGATGGAAGGAGGAAGAATAGTGGCACAAATAGCATGGAGAATTCCGGTAGGCAAGAAGAAAAGAGGCAAATAAAGGAAAAGATGGAGGGAAGTTGTACTAGAAGACCTGAAAGAAAAGAATGTGAACCGATGGATAGAAAAGTATGGAGAGGAGTTACAAAGCTATGGGCCTAAAAGGCCTGTTTAAAAGCTATATATATATATATATTTCGTGGGTCGATAATCTTATAGTTTAAGTAAAAGATATAGTGTCTTGAATTGTACGGAAATTGAATTATTTTTTGTTAAAGAAAGCCCAAGTAGATCTTCAATAAGTTCTTAAATTTTTTTTGATGAAAGGTTTTTGAAAAAATCTGAAAAGCTTGTAAATATAATGTTGCACCATTAATACAAGAAGAAGTAATGGATATTTTCATTTTGTAAAAGACACCTAACGTTCCTAAGCTTTTAATGAAACTTAATAAACTGTCAGCTTGGAGTATTTCATTTTGAAAGTTTGCTGGTAATATAGCAACTTCATTTCGTGTAGTAGAGCTTGGGCTTTTCATAAATAATTATTTCCTAGTAATTTCAAACGTCGATTAACTTGAAAATTAAGTAAAAATCTTCAGGTATGCCGAAATTGCGGATCTTGTTAAGTCTTTGAATAACGGAAATGTTACTTAGAAAAGTTTTATAAACTTTTACTTATCAAGTATGGTGAAATATTAGTTTTAAGTGAACCATTGGAACATTTCAGAGACTCGGTTTTATACAGATTATAGATTTTTTTTTGGAACTTCAGTTCTTTACGTCAGGGGTCGCACCGCAAAAGATCTGACCGTTACGATACGTTACGTTATGCTACGTTGCTTCGTTATGTGCCTTGCTTGCGTGCGTGTGCTCTCTCCTGAGTCTCTCTCTCGTTTACGAAGCAGCCATTCATATGCTTCGGCCGGGAATCGAACCCGGGCCGCTTGCGTGGAAGGCGAGCATTCTAAAACTGAACCACCGATGCTACATCAAAATTTTAAGAAATTTTCGAGAATCGCAATTTTTCAGTTAAAAAGTTTTGTAAAAACCACAAAGCTGTGAATATGAATTGAAATTTCAGTAGAGCGCTCTTAAGACACCAAGTTAACTTTCTATAAATCCGAAAATTCACATTCTCCACTGTCAAATAGTATCCTAAAGATAATCTACTTTTATTTTCAGGTAAGACAAATGGTACCAGGAGCTGAACGCAAACTTCTGGAACATCAACATCTATCCAACGAATACCTAGTACACCCTTCATCCCTTCAATACGACCCATTTCCAACCGATCGTCCAAAATACGAAATCGAAAGTGTATTGATAATGAACAAAACTCCCCCGGACGTATGCACTACCAACAAATGTCCAGATTATGGAGTCGACAGCTCTGAACAAGCCAGCGTAATCCCAAACGTAGCTGAGCCCACCTTAAGCGTAGCACAAACTCTCGCCGGTCAAACCATTCCAATAACAATAAAAAGTCACACTTCCACAGCTCCTTTATCCTTATCCAATCTACCGATGAAATATGGTACCATGCACTACGACCATTCGGCTAATAACGTCCTCCAGCAAGGTTTCCTGGGGGTAACCGATTTAGGAAGCTCCAGCTCTACCAGCTCCAGTGGGTATTGCGGTAGAAGCAAAACCTTGCAGTCTAATAAAAATAGAAAGAAGTGTTCGAAGATTGAAACGTTCAATGTTCCCGATACCACTTTTACGGATTTCGGTAAGCGAACTAATGTTGATTTTAGTTTTTCGGGAAGTGCTGTGTGATATCGTAAATATCTTTTATATAAAATTTTCTGATTATGCGTACTTATAAGTAAGTTTTTTCTTTTTGGAGCACCCTATATATATATCAGGTTATTATCATTTTTATTTCGAAGGTGCTGATACTTTTTTTTTCAATTGGGACACTCTGTATCGTTTCGTTTATATTTTCAATGTTTTATTCAACAATCCATATCTCGATGGATGCAAAATTTTCTAAATTCAGGAAAAATGTTTACTGGTGAAAATGGGACAAACATTTGAATTTGAAATAATGGAATTTGGAATTTGATCTTCTACGGGATGTTTTGAATTATTTACTATAATCTCTTATATTCAATACCGTTGGGATTTTCGATATATCGATGTACACAGTGTGACCCATTTTTTTTTGGAAGCACCCCCGTAAATTCCGCATTTCTCAATCGATTTTGTTTTAATTTTTTTTGATAGATTCAGTATCAAAAACAGTATTTTGGCACACATTATCATTGCTCAATTACTATTTTCAAGACCCTCTATGTTAATTTTTCTTTGCCAAAAAAATCGGCAGCGATTTGACAAAATATCGTAGTATTTTTGGCAAAGAATTTTGAGGTAATGGATGTATTGAAAATTAAGAAAAAAATATATCATGTAGATTAATGTTGAGCTTAGAGTTCTCATCGAATGAAAGCTTTGAAATGCTTACCAAATTTTGTTGAAAAAAATACGAATCATGAGGTAATTACACATATTAAGCAAAGTTTGAGCCCTTGTAAAGAATTAAATATGGATTCAATGGAAAAACTAATTGATAAGAAGTCTAATTTGAAGCTTTATGAATACTATATAAAAATCTCAGAATCCTCAAATTACTTATGACCGTACAATTCCTTATTAAAATTCGGTTACTACCACTAAAATATCGGATAAAAATCCATCTCTCGCTTTTCTATCCTTCTATGACTGACATTGTCTCTCTGCTTCGGTGGTCGCGTGCCGTTCCATTGTTGATACAACGCTCGCCGGTCTCCCAGTTCAGTACTGACGAAGCTTATGGAGTAGTACGTGAACCAAAATCCGCTTGAACCGCTTGGCTACCCAAATGTTGGGAAGCTTTCATATTTCTAATAAAATTTTCGTTATGTGAACTTGAACGTGAGGACGTAGGGAAACAAAAAAATATACAAAGCATAATTGTGCAAGGTCGAATTTGGTAGATGCCCCTTGCACAATTTTACATTATTTTCAGAAGCTATATCTCCAGAACGGGTTAAGTTATCGGCTTCGAATTTTTACTGTGCAATATGTTTGAGTCCTTGTTTTTGTTTACCATGTTGCCATTTCAAAAATTTGTCTACATTCTACGTAAAAAATTAATGAAATTACCACTTTTTCCAAATTCATGTTGTAATAACTTTGTCGTTAATAAAAATTTTCTTATAAAATTTTGGTAGTTCACATTTGTGATGATTCTAATCCAGTGGTATAGTCATTAAAAAAAATTGCCCAATGTACTTTTGTCTTTTTTGGCAAAGAGAAATTAACATAGAGGGCATTGAAAATAGTCATTAAGGTATGAAAATTGTTGCCAAAATACTGTTTTTAATACTGAATCTAACAAAAAAATTAAATCAAAATCGGTTGAGAAATGCGGATATTAGAGGGGTGCTTCCAAACAAAATGGGTCATACTGTATATACATGAAGAACTTTGTAGGGAAGTAAATCATTTTTTCAAAACACCAAGTGTCAAAAAAAAGTATTAATTCTTTTAGAATGTGTGCAAAAAGCATCAACCATCATTTTTTTCTCCGGTAATATTTGTAATCTCACATTTTGGTACCCTCCGTGTCTTCTGATTTGATACATATGGTTAGTGACCTTTGAACCCGGACGATAAGAACGCTTTTAATATACCAAAAATCAATTAAGATTGAATATTCTTACTGGAATTTGGGTAATCGGATTTAACTGCTTTTCAAGTTAAAATTTCAAAATAAAACCAAGAGCAGCAGATTGGCATTCTGTTTACTTTTTGCTATAAAATTTCAGATGTTTTGTGCTTTTTTTATATCGATTTTATTAGACAGTTAAGAATTATTTAATAGTCTATAGGCCAGGAAAGTTACCTAAAAAAACAGCCAAACGATTTGGCTATAGGGTGGGAAGAAATTCATGCAGTTATACAGTTGAAAGGGTTGAAAAAAGGTGAATATTAGAAAGAGGATTTTTTTAATGTTTTTTTTTTAATTATTTTCATATTATATGAAATACAGAGTGTCTAAAATATTAATAATTTTGAAGGATATCAACTAAAATGAAAATTACGCATTTTCTTTATATTTTAACAATTGAGATAAGAAAAATGTTAAAAAAGAAGTCATCAAAAATTTGACTGATTTTGGTGCTATTATTTCACGTACTTAAATTTATTATTAAATATTTGTTAATATTCAAGAGTTTTTAATTATTCTGTTATATTTATAAATTGAAGCATCAAAATTTTCCCAACCTTAAAATTATTCACTAATATCGTACTTAAACGAATTCCAATGAATACAACCATTCATTTCTCTATAAAACATCTACAGGGTGAGTTATATAAATAATAGATCAAAGTGTACTAATTTTACGTCCAAAATGTGAAAATAACAAGATTTTAATAAACAACAATAAGGTTAGTAGATTTTTCATGAAATACAAGGTGTTTGAGTTTAAAAAAATTCTATTTTCGTAGTTAAAACAGCTATTTTTTCAGATATATCGTTGTTAAAATGTGAATAGAGCTAGTAAATTCAATATTAGAGCCTTATAAATATACCGGGTGTTTGTTTAAAGGAGTATAAATCGGTCAAAAGATACTTTTTTAATGAATCACCCAGTACAGTTACAATTTCATCTATGCATATTCCTCACTCTGTATATTATTCTTGAATTATTATTGAAAATTGCAAAAAAATGCCAAAAAAAATTTTTTTACAAAAATTATGTATTTATTGGAACTCCCTGTATAATTATTCATTAAAAAAGGATTGTGATTGCTGTGATATTTAATTTATAGTTCTTATTAGTCTTAATACGATGTATTATTAATTGTTCACATGTATTTGAATGTTTGTGTTTATCCTTTCATTATTTTATATCTCCATTGAATGAACAATAAATGTTATACAAAAATTTGTTGCAAGCTTTTCATTTAATTTGAATTTCGGGTACAACCACAGAATACACCATCCCAACACCAAACCACCTGCGGAACCCAATTTTTAGAAAGTACTATAATATTTATACTAATTTTACACTTATTATTCTACACACTTTTTTTTAAAAAAAAGCACACATTATAATTTGTTTTTACTTTAACCACACATATACATACAATTATACATAATTTATCTCAATAGTTTACTAAAAATGTTTGTGTTTTTTTATCGAAGCTGGTTTTTAACAATTACATAAGTGCAGGTGGCTAATGGTTTGGAAAAATCCAGATTACGAGCGCAGGACGATTAACCAGCTGTTCGTATGCTTTTTCGTCAGTGAAATACCTACTTGTTTTTTTTTAATATCAAAAAATTTCTCATTCTACTGATGAGCTATACTATATACTCCCTTTTATCCCATTATTAGTTGGTTAATGCGAAAAAACTTAAAATAAACTGCTATAAAACAACACCAGAAGTATTCAAAATAGGATGCAGACGTACCTTCGGTATTGGCAATGTGTCTTACGTCTTTTTCTACTGTCCCACTGACAGTTTTCGTCAGGTCTGTACTTTGTTTTTTACGGTTAATTATTATTTATGAAAAATGAATATTAATCTTATTGTTATATTTATTAAAATAAAAAAATATGTCTGGATCAACGAGGTAAAAGAGAAAGGAAGGAGGTTGGACGTGGTAGTGATTCAACCAACTTTCGACGGAAGTCGCCATATTGAGAAGTCACATTAGTGACATTAGTCATCAATTCTTGTGTGCACAAGATAACATTTAGGTGTGAAACATAAGATGCACAAAATTAAAAAAAGTATTTATTGAGACTGGAGCAGTGACCAAACGTATTTAAAAAAAAATTGCAGGCAAGAAATTGTAATGACCGTATTGTCATAGACTACCTTGCCAACAATCCAAATTAATAAGAAATGCGGATTTTACAGGGATGCTTCCAAACAAAATGGGTCACACCAAAGATTACAGAATAAAAATATAAGATCATCACTTTGCCAAACGCCAACTCTGTTTGCCGCGAACCTTTGAAAATGACGTTCTTCAACTAAAGCCACTATTCTTGCACGGTCAATCTCACTTATGATTTGACGATTCATGTTTGCATCGTAGAAATCAAATGCCTTGAATGTTAAAATGATCGCACTAAAAATGTTATCTTACAAAAAAAACTGTAAACATCTGTATATTGCAAAAAATATGGAACATATTGAAATGGTAAACATTGATAAACAAGCCAACAAAAAATTCCTTCGCATCCGAAGAAGGTGATGCAAAACTTTTGAATCTATGTGTATATTCCTTTAATTACCCCTGTATAGATTAAAATAAAATAAGCTTTTCGAACTTCTCTGGTATCTACCGGTCTCGTTATTGACAACAGAAGCGAGTTGTAAACATAATTTATGAGAGCGGCGTCCGTTTGGAATGTGATAAACTAACTTCTCTTTAATTAGACTTTAATAATTTAAAC
>CAJUYG010000510.1:69165-85449 GCA_910591675.1 Galerucella calmariensis
TTGAAGTTATATTACAGTTTATAGAAATTTTTATTTTCTAGATTTTTGTAGTGGGTCGTAGAAAAAATATGCTGCTCGACTCGTGTGGATTGTCCATATCGCACTTGAACGATTGAGCACTCCGCCTGCGGCGTCGTGCTCCATCTTCGACCTCGTGCGATATGGCCATCATATCCACACTAGTTGAACAAACTACAATTTCTTTCAAAATATGCCCTTTTACATTTAAAAACAACCTGCCAAATGTCTAATCAATTTATCCATCCATTTTAAAGTTATCGAATTAAAACATTCAAGTTTTCAAAATTTCAACACCCTGTATTTCGAAAAGTAGCTAGACCCCTTAATCGCGCAAAAAGAATTATGGAAATAATAGTAAAAATTTATCCGAACAAATTCAAGTAGATCACTAGCACTGCGAATACCAGCTTTGCATAGAATTTCAATATAGCATCTGTGGTTCAGTGGTTAGAATGCTCGCATTGCATGCGGGCGGCCCGGGTTCGAATCCGGGCAGGAGCATATTTATTATTATGAATCGCTGCTTCGTAAACGAGAGAGAGACTAAGGAGGCACAAGCACGCAAAAGCAAGGCACATAACGAAGCAATATAACATAACGTAGCGTAACGTAACGCGTAACGGTCAGATCTTTTGCGTCGCGACCCCTGGTCGCTCAAACATAACCTGGCGTAAAGAACTAAAGTTCCAAAAACTTATTTGCTACAAATCACATATTTCTTCACTCGTAAGAAATCACATTAGCCTACAAATTATGTGGCGATTGAAACAAACAATTCTCTCCCCACCCTTCCCTATTATTCAGTAACGGTCAGTGTTTGCAATTTTACTAATTATTTTGTTTTTGTGAAGTATGTGGTTAAAGTGCTTTGGACAAAAATAAGTTTAATAATAGGATGGATGAATTGTTAAACTCATGGCGATTACAAGAATTGTGAGATATCTTTGAAGGTCGGGAAATTTATGTTGATGGGTAATTTCAATAAGCAAATATGTAAAAGACAATTTCCTGGGTATACAAAATTATGTTTTTGTTGAACTATCCCTGAACTCACAAAATATTTGAATTTGTCCATTATTGACCCAAGTTAATAAAAGAAAAAAATATTAACCACTAATAGGGAAATTTAACCTCTCAGTTGGCTAGAAGAGGCAATAATTATCAATTTCACAACTGGTATATTATTGTGCAACAAGTAGGGAAAGTTCAACTTTTCTCACGATTGCCGCAAACCTACGAATGAGAAAAGTTATCAGAATTATCTGGAGTTAGGTTAGGCATAGTTTTCATTAAAATCCTTGGTATACATTTTAAAAGCTTTTTTAAATTACTTATAGTCAGTTGTAGTAACTAACTTTGGGACATACGGTATATAAATATCTTCCCCGAAACCAATTATCTTCAAGCTTATTTATTTGAAGGTAAAACCGTATTTAACTAAAAATAAAATGGTTTGTTTGAAGGCGTCAAGCGATATTTCACCAACGAAGAGATGTAGGAAGTTTTGGGGGGGAAAAACCGAAGTGATGAATGTTCTTTGGTGAAATTTTTACAGTGCCGAGGAAAACCACTGATTTCTCTGTTTCCCGTGCGGTAATTAAAACAAATGGCGGTGGGACTGTAAACGTCCAAAAAGTCGGTTATATAGGAAACTGTATCCGGGGATGATTCAATGTTTTCGGAAATACGGACGGTCTTGAAATTTGATTTACTTCACGTAAAAAATAGGATCATGAATATACGCTCATATTTTGGACTGTACTGAAATGTGCATTAGATAATTTTAATAATATTAAACTTCAAAATAATTTATTATACAGTGTGTCCAGCTTATCATCGCTTTTGTATTGGTATTTTAGTTACCACGCTGTAAAGAGCGTTCAGGTGACCTCTGAGGGAATGGGTGTGGAGATCTTGTGGCTATCCAACCAAAAATTCAGTGTCACAGTCAACACCCTGTATCTAATTATCGTTAAAAACATTCAAAATTTAAAATTGAACAAAAACAAAAATATTTTTGTATAAATCTGACGGTAAGTGGTATATTATTAGCGCATTTTCACCGTAAATCTGCTACATTATCTTAGATAAGGACATAAAGACGTACATATCATGAATATTCAAAATGCAGCTTGTACCGTACATTCTCATTCCCTAAAAACCCTTCAGGTGATGTATGATGTAACATTAATGAAGCATGTATAGAGAAACGAGAGAAATTTCAGTGGGAGGTTGAGGATAAGTAAAGCTTTGTTACCAACTAGCTCTTGTTCTATATACTGACTTGATTGTCTTTAGCTCATTACTCAGAAAATATCTTGATTGGTTGACTAATTAATCATATTTATTTTATAATATTATTAGGAAAGATGTTTAAGAACATTTTCTATTATTTTTAATCAGTGTATCTGGTTTCTAGCAAAGCACCCAATATACAGGGTTATTTCGCTTAAAATATTCCAATTTAAGACCTAAGATCGTTTCCCGGGTCCTATATTGACCGTGGATTACCGAAAAGAAAAACTCAAACACCACGTTATTTGGAGCTGGAGGAGGATCCATTTTGGTTTGGGGAGTATGTAGTACCTCTTGCTCCATATATTGGCAAGATAGCGCCAGACTTTATGCTACACAGATTGTCAGAAATTACCTTGGAGAAATTGGAATCAATATTATGGAATGACCAGACCTAAATCATATATCTTTAAGAAGCTATTAAGAGCAGAACAAACCCAAATTCAATGACCTGGAAGCGCCTACATGTCCCAAGGGACCGTGTTCTCATTGTTTTGTTTAACGTATGAAGCTTATAACGATACAATACCCAATTAACTAATTCCCGTAAATCAATTGAAATGGAATAAATATTGAAATCGCATTTGATCTTACAAAATAGGGTCGGTGGTTTCTATTATATCGCGCCCAAACCGCAGTTTTATGTAACCGCTCTGTGTAGTTTCACAGCGCCATTCTGTTGCAATTATAACTCAGAATAGCGATAAAGTTTAAACCGACTCTCTATATTCCTTGCATGAAGCAACTGTGTAATACAAATAAATTCCTTAAGCTATACTTTGTCACATCCCTAGGGATCTCCGAATGGCGGACTAACTAAATGCATGTTAAAGAGATATCTGTGGAATTTCAACGGAAGTTCTCGAATTTCGTTGCCGTTTTGTGCTTCAATTTCTATTTATATTGGCTTATAATTTTAAATGTCAAAGTGTTTATCTTTGTAAGAGCTCCAGTAATATTTAGATCATCTTAATTTTAATTTTCATTATAACTCTTACTCAAAAAAACCAACAAAATATAGACCTGACGAGAACTGTCAGTCCATACCCTTCGCTCTAAGATTTAGGGCCTTTTCTGTTGCTGTTTGTATGCCGCTTTTCTGTTTGATGTGGGACACGTGCTCATTTTAACCACTTTTAAAGAATTTGTCCGTTAATTATTTGCCCTGCCTCCAGTTTAAAAATCAGAATTTATTAGAGACACATTGCCGCTACGAAAGGTTCGTCTGCATCCTATTTTCAACACTCTAACTTCTCCCGATTGATAGGTCGCGCTTGCGCGTAATCAATTTTTTCAAGTCAAAGATTAGGGTTAACGTTTGTAATACATTTAATCGAACATTAAACTTCAGAAGGGTTTCTTTTTCTGAACTTATCAGTATAAATGATTTTAGTTACTTCAATATACTTCAAATGTACTGAAAAAACTTCTGTCACAGGCTACTTGGATGAATAACAACGTTAACAAGTACGTGTAAGCAAGGCCCAGACTACTGTAAGACCCTGTAAGGAAGTTGTAGCTCTGCAAAAGTATGTAGCAGTAAATACAACAATTTTGACATGAGTTAAACAATTCTCTTGCTCTCTAACAAAATCTTTTCTTTCTCTTCAATACTACGAGCATCTAAACTGGACTTTTGATAGTGTACCAGTAATCTGTCAAACTGATAGGTTATTGGAACTTTAGTTCTTTACGCCAGGTTATGTTTGAGCGACCAGGGGTCGCGACGCAAAAGATCTGACCGTTACGCGTTACGTTACGCTGCGTTATGTTACGTTGCTTCGTTATGTGTCTTGCTTGCGTGCTTGTGCCTCCTTAGTCTCTCTCTCGTTTACGAAGCAGCGATTCATAATAATAAATATGCTCCTGCCGGGATTCGAACCCGGGCCGCCCGCGTGCAATGCGAGCATTCTAACCACTGAACCACCGATGCTATATTGAAATTCAATGCAAAGCTGGTATTCGCAGTGCTAGTGATCTACTTGAATTTGTTCGGATAAATTTTTACTATTATTTCCATAATTTTTTTTTGCGCGATTAAGGGGTCTGGCTACTTTTCGAAATACAGGGTGTTGAAATTTTGAAAACTTAAATTTTTTAATTCGATAACTTTAAAATGGATGGATACATTGATTTGACATTTGGCAGGTAGTTTTTAAATGTAAAAGGGCATATTTTGAAAGATATTGTAGTTTGTGCAACTAGTGTGGATATGATGGCCATATCGACATATACGACGCCGTAGGCGGAGTGCTCAATTGTTCAAGTGCGATATGGACAATCCACACGAGTCGAGCAGCATATTTTTTCTACGACCCACTTAGGAAAAAATCTAGAAAATAAAAATTTCTATAAACTGTAATACTTATAACTTCAAATTAAACATTTTACAATTCAATTTTATGTTTCCACTAACTTTGTGGTAAACATACAGTTCTTGAATGACCAATTTGTATAATGCTACGGTTTCATTTTTTAAATATACGATGCTGTTATAAGTAGATGTTGCCAGTCGGACTCCCTCATGAAGGGTACCGTACCATTATCTATAATAATGAATATTCTGCTAAATATTTCAAACGTCTACCTGTTGTCGTTATTAATATCAAGCAGAATGATTATTTAAAAATAAAATTTACAATAACAAAAAATTCCTCGCGGGGAATCGAACCCGGGTCTACCGCGTGAGAGTCTGGTGTGCTTACTACTCAACCATCAAAGAATATGCAAATTGTTTATCTATAACGTCAGATGTATTACATAACTTTTGCTTAAAATGAACTAAAGTTCCTACCGTGTGTCCCGCGACACGTTCTACCTTTTTTTTCTAATATTTTTGAGCGATTCATGTAGATTAGTTACGAATGTTTTATTTTTATTAAGCAGGATATGTGAACAGGAAGATTCACCCTCCCCACTCTACAGATACAGACAGACCCCTCTTTTTTAGAGGTTGGTAGTGAAAGGACGATAGTAAACTAGACTTACTAAAATCACACTTCAACTATTCGCACTTTTAGTTGATAATTTTTGAGCGCAGCATCAAATTAGTTCACAGAAAACTTTCATCATCATTCATAATTTAACATGACTCATTAATCTCAATATTGCTCATTAAATCGTCTCTCTCTAGCGCGAGTTAGTTTTCCCGGCAGGTATTTAGAGAGCCGTGAAACTCAAGTTTGATAAAATATTATACAATACGCTAACCAGTATCTACTTGTTCATTAACAGGAATAATACTCGGAAAACCATTTTGCTGAATATTTAATTTTATGTTGAATCGAAATTGAGTTGGTATAATAATAAGTTAGTTACTTATATAAGGTGCAATTAATGTTGCCTACCTCTAAGTGTCCATCTTGATAATTATTGACATATGAAGTTTTTTTTAAACCACAAAACTATACTATAAACACTAGTAAAAAAACTATTGTTTATAGTTTTGTGGCTATTGTGTATAGTTCTGTGGCTAGAATCAACTAATTAACGGAACAAATGAAACGAACAATCCAATTTGACACAAATGGAGACCAAGATCTTTATTTTGATCTTTTTTTTTTTAAGTTGTCGTGAAACAAAAGAGAATTTATATGAATAAAAGTATGGTAGTATAAGTTTAAAGACAAGTTCAGAGAAGTCGGATGTGAAAATAACAAAGAGTGGTAAATCTTTTATCTACATGCAAAGTTTGTGAATGAGATTTAGCGATTTGTGGCGACAAACTTTATTGCAGCTCCGGGCGGTAAACACACCTTTATTCCCTCGACAACCCTTATCACAATTTCCTATTCAAACTACTTTATTATTAAAACAACCACGAATTCAACACACTGAAGGGCATTTCGTTGAAAAGATAATTTTATTCGTATATATATATAGGGGTCGTCTTGCAGATTATACAAATACAGGATATAACAAAAACGTAAAAAATAAATGCATTTCTTAAAAGAGGAGTTCAGTTCACTTTTTGTTGGCCACACGGACAGACTGAGCTCCTCTATTATATGTTTTCAAAAATATACTTCAAGTCGTAAAGTCTTCTTTCAACCAGACAGTTGCCGAGGAGATTTTTAGTTAAATTAAAAATTTCTATAAGATAACAGCACCAGACAATATTCCATGGATCATAAAAATAACGGCGAATTTCATTTTGCACATACTTATCCTTCTTCTTGCGGATTTTTATACCTTTTAAAAGTTTAATACTGCTCTACACACTTCATATCAACTTCCACAGAAACTTTGCGCAATAAGTATTCTTTATGGGTTTGCCGTATTTTTTTATCAACTCCAAAACGTCCAAGTGTAAAGTTTAATATTTTGTCTGAATATATAAATATTTATGAGCATCAGGAAAAAAGTTTGGATTTTCCGATATTTACTTATACAGAATTGATAATATATCGATTGAAAAGCACCGAGGTAGGTACATATTAAAGCCCCCAACAGAAATTTGATACATTTCGTCGATTCCAATCCACTCCAATTAGTGTTTAGTTCTATGGTTCTAGACAGCCACGGAACAATATAACAATCGGAAGAGTCTCTTGCCATAGAACAATATATACGCGCAGCTTTTGTGCGCAGTGACAGTCTGTCGAAAATCGATCACATTTTGACGTTGCCTAGACTGTTGTTTGTGTTCATGTCGTTAGAAAGTGTTAGGAAACAGTCTATGGAAGCTGTTGCCAGCTCTTTCAAGATCCCAAAATTGAAGTGTCATTTAAATGTCTGTCTGACAGATCAAAAAAGCCGACGGAGAGATACCCTTCCGATTGTTATAGTGTTCCGTGACACAGCTGCTGTTACCGAGTCATAAGAGAGACGTTTAGTCCAATAGTTTCAACAAAAACAAACATTATGTCAACAGCGTAAATATTTGCAAAAGAACCACAACAATTTTTGGTTATTTTCAAGTACAAATTCAAAAAGGAAATGGAAAAACAAATCATTTCTAGTGTCTGGAGTCATGATACACCCGTATTTGTCAAAAAGACCTGCTTTTCTTTTGTTTGCGTTACGGTCTGTCCGCATTTCAAGTGGCCTCGTTTTTGTTTGCCCAAGTGCTTTAATTAAATTTAAATATGCACTACGACTATGCTTCATTCTTATTTATTTGGTTGGGGTTAATTAAAAGCATTAATTTTACTGCGCGGGTAAACCCCTTTTCCGGCGTTCATTATTCAAAGGTAAGTGAAATTTAATATTGTACGGAAAATTATCGTCGAAATGTAGGAATTATAATGAACTTACACTGAGCTTATATCGTTTCATTAGTATTACAATGTATTGGCACTTTTCAAATCAGACTAAATTGATTCGAACTTCACTATAGGCAACCAAACTTACAATTACCTACATGGAAATTTATATTTTCTTCCAATAGAGGAGTTCTTACACCCCCGAAGCGTATAACTTGAAATTTGAAATGACTTTTTAGCTGCATACACAACATATCAGTGGCCAATAATTCTGGGAACTTTTGGCAAGTCTTCTGTTATTCTGTCACTAGTTATGTCAAATGTCAGTTATATTTATTTTTGTTAATATTCGTTTAATTGTGTATGTCCATTTTCGATTAGATTTTGGTAGCATTTCTAGTTAGTTGTATCTCTATTCTTCTAATTACTTTTTTCACTGACATCTGACATAAATAGTGACAAATTACATAAATGAAATGGTGACATGCCAAGAGTTCCTAGAATTATTGGCCACCGATATGTTGAGTGTTCAGCTAAAAAGTCACTTTAAATTTCAAGATATACGTTCGAGGGTGTTTTCATTATTTAAATAAAGCAATATAGATGTTCGCAATGATAAAAAACAAGCAAAAATCTTATGTTTTGAATGGTAGATGTTAACTGTCATTCTTGTCAGAAAAAATCACTTTTTGTTGGCCACACTGACCTTACACTGATCTAATTGATGGAAATACAAATAGAGATTATGTAGATGTGTACTATGTAGCAATTTTTTAGTATAAAACAGTTCAAAAATAATCGTCCCATTGTTCTTATCTCATTTTAAGGTCCAAAAGCAATGTTCTTAATAGCTGTGTAATAAGCATGTAATGTTTATGATCTAATCAGTTTTTATTAGAATCTTCTAACGATATTAACCCGTTGGAAATGGCCTTTTCTATTGTTTAAAATTGGTTTTATTACCTATCACTTCAAAATAGATGTTTTTAATGAATAATAATCATTTGCTAGTGCCATTAATGCTACAGATATATACAGTCTAATTTACAACAGTCAGTTTAATTTTTTTCTCAAAACAAATGGTTTTATATGAATATGATCACCAAAGAAATAGAAATTGGTAGCACCATCTATCAAAAAAATATATAACTAAAAGACCTCAATGTTTGGCTTATAAGGTGATACAATTCTCCACCAGATGGCTAGTGTCGAAAAACGTTGGTAATGACAGCACCCTCTTTCGTCAAGTAAGAGAATTGTAATAGGAAAAATTCTCGCGATTTTCTCAACAACTCCCTCTTTCCATATCTTATCCAATACCCCTCATAATGCCATGACAAGTGACAATTTACAAACAATGGCAAACCACAGATAACACTATCCACATTTTATTAATAAAACTACAGAACTACAACTTTTCATAGAAATATTTATTATAAATATCACAAATTAAAACTGAAATCTATTTGGATCAGTAAATCTAGCAGTTAAAATATAAACTACAGCCGGCAAAGGAACCAAAAGGATAAATGAAGCATGTATAGAAGGATTTATAAGTTGAGTTATGGATATTATTCCATAAGCATGTAAACACCAATGTCCTATAAGAATAACAAGATTACGAGGTTCCACAAGTGTCGACAATATCAAGGATTTAATACTCTGGTCCAATTTAACTGCAAAGTGTGCTGCACACGATATTACAGATAAAATAAGTGTTAGATGAGGAAAGCAATAATCTAAAAAATAATAATTATTACGTACAGAAGTCAAAGTTTATATACTTACATAAAAGACCACCAATCAAAGCATGTATAAGAATTAGAATAGGAATAAAATACAAAGCAGCATATATAGACATTTTACTTTGACGAGGTAAGTATTTTCTACATAACCATGGTCTGTATAAGAGCATCAATATCATGCTTAAACCATAAAATAGAAATATTGTCGTGTACCTGAAATAAATTGAGATTTTACCAGCTAACGATACTGTGGAAACATACTTACAATGGATACACAGCTTCTTGGGAACAATATACTTTCTTTTCATAATTAGGTGAAGGATTATGAAGAAGAGTATACCAATCAGAGATACTTCTTACTCTACAACTGTAGATTGTAAGACTCCCTATCGGTTGAGATAACAGCAATGATGCAAAAGCTGCTACGATTACTTCAATAAATGCTGCTGAATGTAAGATAAGTATATCCTTAGTGAAACTGAAATAATAATATCAAAACAGCTTAATTGAAGCTATCAATGTTTCAATTTATTACCTTCGTCTCATGGATAACATATCTATGAAGAAGCAATGTAGAACTAGCATTACTAAAACAACAAATCCTAAATATAACCAGTCGTAGAGTAAAGGGTCGTCAGTGCATATTTCACATATGTGAGTAGTTTCATTTCTGCGGAAACCTCTGGGACAAGGGCCACATTCACTTAACTGAAAATCTGATAGTATTGTTCTACCACAATACAGCCCTGGGCACGACATTTTTAAGGTTATTATGAACCAAAGCAATGAAATTGATGTAGCATAACGAGTTAAAATTATTTATTCTTATTTAGTTTGAAACATAACTTTATTTACGTTTATATAAACCTAACCTAATAATTATTTTTTTGACATTTCATCTAGGCAACCAACATTACAGTTATATCTCGGAATGTTAAAGTCACGAAACAGTAGATTACATATTGATCTGTGGTTGTGATAGAAGAAAAAACACCGCATCAAAAAAGTTACTTATTTATTACAATTAATAAAGAATAAATAGAATATTTTGAATATCAGTCGTCTATTTTCATCTTTTGATAATCTTGCAAAGAAACAACATCTCCTTCACTAATTATCTTTAAATTATCCGCACATATTCTAGGATTGATATGAGGATTGTGGAGCTCAGCAACTTGTGTCGAGCAAGCCGCAGCCGGATCAGAGCTCGATCCCAAGCTTCCACTCCAATACTCATTTCCAGGAAGTGAATTTCCATCCCACGCATAAGACACCACCAGCAATTTATCTGAAAGACAAATTTAATGTTAAAACAGCGAAAAAAAGTGTGTCAAGTTCACCTTTGTGCTCGTTTATAAGCTTTTCGTGTGGCTGTCTATTTTCCATATGGATTCTTATCCCTCCACAAGGATGATCTTCAACAGATATTAAATCGCCATTTACATAATCCCCACATTTTGTTTCGTTGATATAGGCAAAGCATATGTCACTTATGTTATGTAATTTCGGTCCCAAATTTCTACAAATAAGATTAGATAATTGATAGAAAATCGAGTTGCCATTCTTGATAAAAAAGAATACTAGCAGAGCAAGGGCATCAGGCGATAAACTACAATGCGCACACTCAGCACTACTACTTACCAATAGAGGAGTTCAGTCTAAGGTCAGTGTGGCCAACAAAAAATGTTTTTTTCTGACAAGAATGACAGTTAAGGTCTATTCTTCAAAACATAAGATTTTTGCATGTTTATCATTACGAACATCGGTATTGCTTTATTAAAATTATAAATACACCCCCGAAGCGTATTCTTGAAATTTAAAATGACTTTTTAGCTGAATACTCAACCTATCGGTGGCCAATAATTCTAGGGACTCTTGGCATGTCACCATTTCATTTCTGTTATCTGTCACTAGTTATGTCAGATGTCAGTGGAAAAAGTGATTAGAAGTATAGAGATACAACTAACTAGAAATGCTACAAAAATCTAATAGAAAATGGACATACACAATTAAGCGATTATCAACAAAAATATATATAGACATAACTAGTGACAAAATAACAAAAGTTCCTAGAATTATTGGCCACCGATATGTTGAGTATTCAGCTACAAAGTCATTTTAAATTTCAAGATATACGCTTCGGGGGTGTATTCATTATTTTAATAAAGCAATATAGATGTTCGCAGTTTTAAATGGTAGACCTTAACTGTCATTCTTGTCAGAAAAAAACACTTTTTGTTGCCAATCTACACTGATCAACACCACAGAGTAGTAAGATGGTGTACTCTGTGTCTACACGGCCAACGCGAAGGTTGTTAGTGTTTTTGGAAGTTACACGCCATGGGTCGTGGTCAAAACAGCAGATAAAGGTATCTCAATGCAAATTTCATTCTCGACGAGGTATATTGTCAAAAAAGATGGCTTGATATCAAAGAGAAAGATACTTACATTAATCTAGATGCGAAAGCGTCCATGAAAACTTTATTTTGATGTGGGGAAACTTTCCAAACTCCTAAACCAATTCCGACAACATGCACGTAGGACATTTTAGAAGCATTTTTACCTCTAGCATTAGCTTCTACCAACAAAGTATCAATTGATATTGTTAGTCTTTTGCGGAAGAAGTTATTATCAAAAACGTTTTCATCTCCAAAAAGAAGAACGTATCTTCCAATTGCATCAGACGATTTATTTTTCAACATTTTTTTATAATCTAAACATTTTTCATCGTAAAAATCAGAGAATAATTTATGTATACTGTGTGGTACTGAAGTACCGTATCCATTTTCTTTCGTATGTGTTTGTTTTGTGAATATTATTTCTTGATTTTCAACAGCGTTGGTTCTATGTAATCGCGGTCCTACTAACCCAATTATTATTCCTTCTTCTTCCACTTCACTCCTATCTTCTTCATATTTAGCTCTATTATTCCTACTACCTTTATTGATGAAGTGGGTATAAGAACTTATTGATAACAAAGAGGATATTTTTAGTTCCCCATAAGACATATAATTTTCTAGTAATAGAGGAAATCTTTCTTTGTCTGTTCCTATATTTTCCCAAGTACCACAACCAAGAGTACCATCTAGTAGAGAATATTTATCGTAAGGTCCAACAAAAGTTGCTGGTCTTTTAGCCAGCAGTCTATTAATCAAATCCATGACATTTTTATTTTTATAAAACTGCTTTTCTTTATCACTACCATGTTGTCTTTTAAACAACAAAAAATCGCAACAAAGTTTTAGTACCGCTTCATGAATAACTGGGTAAGCAGAATTAATATTTCTATTCAGTACCTCCTCAGGTACTATGGATTTTAGCTTTGTACACCTATTGGTTGTAGTCGGGAATTTTAAAGTAAATTCATCGCTTTTTTCAACTAAATCATCTACATTATAAGTAGGCACGTTAGAAAAGGTGATTTCTTTCAACAAATCTATCGATTTTTCAGTCCATTTTGGTTGTGGAGACCAATCTTGTAGCTGTGAGTTTGAATCTGATGTTTTAAAAAGTCGAGGCCAGCCTATGGAAGAAAATCGTTAAATATATTCAAAAAAAGAAGAACAAAACAAGGAAACCACAGAACTAAAAATTCGGTGGGTGGCACCCATGACCATAGAAGAAGTGACACCATTATCAGTATTATCACAGTTGGAAAGAATGTCATTCAAAGCAATATAAAGGACTGTGATTATGAATGGTAGAGATCACAGACCACATACCTAAAAGGACTACAGGGTGACTGTGAATATGGCACCCCAGTAAAGATACATATCCATTATCAAAGAAAACTTTGATACATACCCTAATCACCTGTTGATTTTACTGGGTGTGGGACCAGTCAAATTCTTCACTCAAATCAATTTTTTTCATAACATACAAGGCAATAAACAAATTTTTTGTTTGCTCGCAATAAATATTAAGCATTATTTCATAATATTACTCAAATTTTGAAAATAATGCAATACAATGACCTCAATATCCGCACACAGATAGAATACCTTCAGCTGTTCAGCCTTCACTAGAAGTCAGGGTTGTCTCAGCCACAGTGTCAAAGCATACACCGTTGGTGTATTCTTGACAGGGTCAATGTCATGCCCACAGTATTTTTTAACCATTTTTACACAGTCCTGTCCTGAATTAAGAGATTGAGACAATAATCTACATGTGAAAGGATAAATAGCCTATCAAATTATTTTTAAAACATTCTTTTGGTTTGTAAGCTTTAGTAATATTTAAACATTTTTGCACCTTCTACCTATATGCTATATGGTACCTAAATCGGAATTCATAAAACACATTAAAAAGGAAAACTGGAAATTTAACTGAAAATAGCCAAATGGAAAGAATACATTTTTTAAATAACTCGACTCAACCTCAAGATTATAATTATTAAAATAAACATTAAACGTTCTACTCACTGAACCAACTAGACATCTTGAAAATTGTAGGTACACCTCAGTAATTAGCAAAAGTATTAAAAACGGAATGGACACTAAAAATACATCATCCCCTTTTTTTGTATTAAGTAGTTATTAAATGTTTTCGATATCAAGGACAAGACACTGCTGGACATGCTTTATAAATGAATGCACAGATAACCTACTTGAATGATCGGTAATTCCAGAGCTTTTACGTAAGGTAGTTTTTAGAAATTGATTTAGTTCGAATTTAGTGATGTAAGTATTTCGTTGAAATGAACACTTTTCTTACTATTAGGAAATATTATAGCTTGAGGCAAGATTACAATCTCTTATTCTTAGAATATAAAACAGTGTTTTCAAATGAAGGAATTTCCTATTAAAAATTCAACATTTTGGCAAGTGGAAAGAAGTTTTATACGTCTATAATCTTTAGTGTAAGTTTGGTTGCCTATGCCAAAATTCTAGGTGGCCATGCTTCATGAGTAGGACTATAGAGAAATATTCTTTACTCTATGAGTAGGACGCGTTTAAATTTATCTATGGTTTAAAAATGACAGGCTTAAATATAAGGTTATGTATATATCATCATAACCGTTCTTTTTGGAGTTGAAAATGACGGAATTTACTTTAAGTTATCGTGAAGTAATTCCCGACCAAACTGTCTTCGAAAACTGGAAAGAAATAACACTTACAACAGGTATGTTTCATTATTATAGCTAATGTTTTTAAGTTACGTATTTGTGATTTTCTAGGAGGTACTCAAAGTACATTACAAGATATAAAAGTAGCTGAAAAAGCGAATGGTTTTTGTTATGAAGATTCCACTAAACACCACACGAGAAATAGATTCATCTATTGGTATATTTATTGTAACAAAATTATTGAATGTATGATACGAAATTATTTTTAGGAGAATCAACTATGACGTGTTGGAATTGGTAGAACATAGTTTGGACATAAACTTAACAGGAAACAGAGTGAGATATCGGTTTATAGATACACCAATTTTAGATGGAGTTTCCATACATGAAACTTACGAAAATGTTATAGTACTTGTACCAACAGTATGCAGTGTTCATCGACTAATATTTCCACACCCTGATCGATTCCACAGACAGGTATTTATTTTACAAACTTTGTTTATTAGTAAATAAAGTTTTTATATCTTTAGGATGAATTTTTGGGGATTCATCCAGACCTTGCAGCTCCTTCTGTATTTTCCAAAGCTTCACCAGTTGATGCTCGAAATCCTAATACATTTTATGTTTTTAATAATCCAACTACAGCTAGTAAGTTCTTTAATTCATATATATGTATTTGTGTTATTATTATAAATTTTTTTCCATTTTAGCTGATCAATTGCCTAATTTAGCTAGTTCCTATCTATTGCCAGATACCGAGGAAGCATTTTTTGTATTAGCATATCCCTCAACTGAACTGTTATTAATCAAACAAAATCCCAATAATGAACAGATATGTATTGAATTAAAAGGAGAATCTATAGTACCAAGATTTTTATCGGGAATAGCAGAAAAATTTAGACCAAGAAATTCAGATGGAGAAGTAATAGTGAGCCTTCTTTTCTACATTGTGGATTACGAAACTTATGTATTAACATTAACAAGGGATGCTCATTTGAAGTTTTGGTCGTGTAGTAAAGGACAATGTGTTGCTGTTATAGATGTTAGAGAAAAAACCGGTGATAATGCAAAAGATCGTATACAAGCAGGTAAATGAAAATCTTATTTGTTAAAAACACTTTTCGATTTATTCTTTTTATAGCTATATTAAGAAAAGCTGTCGATGGGAATAATGGTGAAAGTACTTTAGCTGTATTCCTTAATTTTACCAGTGGTTGTCAATTTCATATTTTAAGTCCGATGATAAGAGGACAAGAAGTTACAATAGATAGATTAGTTACTTTATATTCACCCGAGGTAAATTATTTTATCACATTTTAAATTGTTTTTAAAAAAAATATTATTCCAGAATGATTTAATAGATTTTGCTTTACAAACAAATCGTCTTTGGTCAGTATGGAGATGTGAAGACGGAGACAGTGTTGTATATACTGCCACTCTTCCAGTTTCTCAACAACCGGGTACTTTTAAATCTAGCAGCTGGTCTCCAGTTATACTGGAAACTTTACCCGATGCCAATGAAGCACCAGTTAACGATGGTGAAAGTGATCCTAGACAGGTTTATTTGCAGTATATATTTCATCCTGGAAGGTTTCCGTTACACATTATAAGCAAAGCTCTTTCGATTTATAAAAGGTCTACGTTACTATCGGATGCTCACATATCAGTCTCGGCTTTAAAACAAAGAATATGTCTTGCTGTTGATAACGAAATACAAACAGTTTTAAACGATACTAATGTTAACGATGAAGAATATTTAGAATGTGCTGAATGGTGAGTAAAAATATCTATTTATATTTAACAATGGTTATTTTTGGTTTTATTTCAGGTGTTGGCAAAAATTTTACTCGTGTTGTGTTCAATATCACATCGCAAGTTTGAAACCGTTGGGTTTGATGTTGCTGCCTTCTGTTTCCGGAGCCGTGTTTTTGAAAAAATCCACTTTTTCGTTTCT
>CAJUYG010000510.1:89730-103019 GCA_910591675.1 Galerucella calmariensis
ATAGGTTTTTGATCAATTTTTCATAAAAGGTTCATTTATTTGTAAAAATTTCGTTATCACATAGGCTTACGATTATTTTTTTTCATTAAGGGTTCATTTATTTGTATAAATTTTCTTCTCTCATAGGCGTACGACAAATTTTTTCATTAAGGGTTCATTTATTTGTAAAAATTTTCTTCTCTCATAAGCTTACGATAAATTTTTTCATCAAGGGTTCATTTATTTGTGAAAATTTCCTTCTCTCATAGGCTTACGATAATTTTTTTCATCAAGGGTTCATTTATTTGTAAAAATTTTCTTCTCTCATAGGCTTACAACAAATTTTTTCATCAAGGGCTCATTTATTTGTAAAAATTTCGTTATCTCATAGGCTTACGATACAATTTTATTGAGGTATTAGCAAAGCTTCCCATCTAGCATGGGTGTAGAATAAAAATTTTTTAAAGGGATCAATTTACAATTAAAAATTTCCATCTAGTTATTTCTATTTTCACTTCAGTCAGCAGTATCCAATACTGCAGACTCCTTTCTTTTCCTCTTATGATTAAAAAACACTCTGTTTAATTATTTTCTAAAGGTTAGAAACCCATCGGAATTATTAAGATTATTACACGGCTCCGGAAGATTGGAAGAAGCATACGAATTCGTCAACGAATATATCTTAGCAGCGATGGGCTACGGTAAAGAATTATTCGGTTTTACACAATCTCTAGCACCTACTTCTCGATCGTTTTGTTTACCAGTTTACGCCATCCAGCGGTTAATAGACGAACTTGAAATTCAAAATTCGAATAATATAGAACAACCATATCTACAGGAGTATAGCAATTTGAAGTCTTTGTTTACCAAGTACCTAGAAACGGCTACCAGAGTTTCCAACCAGATGTGCCAAACGAAGTTAACCTCGGGTACTTTAAGAACTAACCTTCCAGAAATTAGATAAACTTCAATACAGAATTGCTGCATTTTTTTTATATTCAATAAATATTTTTTAAGTCGATTATTTTGTTTTATTCTTCCCTTGAATCATAATAAAAGTGAATGTATTCGATCTGTTTTTATTTCAACCGACCTTCCTCAATTTTATTCTAGCGGGAAATGTCATAGGATGAAAGTGACAGCTGTCACTCAGCAAGTAGCCATTTTTTTGCGATATTACATTCTATATGACGTCAGATATGTCGCAGATAAAAAAATTTCTTTTAAATAATAATAAAAGTTTTCAAAAAAGCCGAGACTGTTGTTCTTGATTGAGAATAGACAAAAATAAATTTCGCGTGGGCCTGTTATTAGTTGACCGACTGAGTTTGGGTTTTTTTCTACCTTCATAGGTAAAATATTCAACCCATCTACTAAAAACAACATTTCCTAATTCATAAATGATTAAGCACCAAAAAAAACTTGTAAATATTAGAAGATGATGGCAATAAACGTCAAAACAAAATGGGGAATTTTACCAGTTGATCTTATAACGTTTTGAAGTTTTGCCAACCCGATAGCTGTAAATTGCCCTGGCTGTTGAGGATAAATTGTATTTGCAGTCGGTAAATTAATATTTTTTCTGATAAGCAGGAAAGTAAGTAGAAATGACATCGTCTTTTTATTGTAAAAATCCTATATCATTGCATATTGTCGAAATTATAATAAAACGTTAATTATTAATAATGAAACCATTTAATTATTTTCGAGACAATCGACCTTGCGAAGTGAAAAATTTCAAAATCGATATTGCGAACAAGTATACAGGGTGCGATACAAAAGTAATCTTTCAACAAAGAAGAGAATCGTTATTATTATCAATGACGATATAGGTAAGATGGAAAATTTTACACAGAGGCGACTCGTGGTAAAAATTTTAAGGTGTTCTGCAATTTTTTGAAAAAATTAGGGGGTAGTAGATATACTATGTAAGCCTCACTATAACTATATAGGGAAATCAATGTGTTATAGACGCAATGAGTGGGAGAAAAATAGTACTCAGCTACCCAAACTCGACGCCATTGTTGTCAATAGGGTACAAGCATAAATTTTGGTATTGGTGGGAATTGACGCTTTATCAGATCTCCTAACACCTTGCATGCCTATTTTTTCAAAAAAAATATAGGTAAACTTTACTTTTAAAACGACTTAAAAAATCATAAAATTTGAAAGTCCACCAAAACGCGCTTTACGTCATAAAGATGGCTGCCACATAGTGTGACGTTATTTGTTTACGTTCTTATTCGTGTATCACGCTCTGAGTTCTTGTGGCCTAATTTGTTTCTGAAAGCTTTAAAAATGGATAAAGCCGAAAAAAAACTTTGTACTCCAAGTATTGCATTGTTCCAGTGTGTAAATCAACGTCTATTAAAACTCCAGACAAAATATTTGCTACTTTACCTGGTGGCGCAAGCAAAAATATACTTAAGAGAAGGGCATTACTTTTGTTTGTGAAGACCATTTTAATGTAGGTACCTACTTCTATGCTGGTAATTTTTATTCTTAAATAGTTTGAGGTTAGGTACCTATATGTCTAGGAATCAACCATAATAACATAATTTTCTTACGACCACACATCGAAATATGGTTGGTATATTTTATATAAATAAAACATAGTTTAAATCGTACTTACGATAATGCTTTAACTCCTCTTATTTCCTCTGCATTAAAGCAGCTGTTTGACTTCATAAATTCAAGCAGCATAAATGAGTCTACTTTGGGCAAGTTATCAGTTTGTGCTTTTACAAAACCTTCGCTAGCCATATCTTTACTCACAAAATATGAAAGAATCGTCACTGAACACTGAACTAGTAAATAACATAATATATATTCTTCCAAAAGTTTTAAAATATCCTCGAAAATATCGAATATTTATGACCACTTTCCATTTCACGTTGACTTTTAGAAATTAAAAAAAGTACACACAAACACGTAATGGTCTCAAACAAACATATAAATGATATTTTTACGTCGATGAAGCAATTAATAGTTGATTAAAATACAATATAAACACACAACTACACATAACCTAATGCAATACCGGCTATATTGACATAAGTAAATACAAGAGATATGACATCACACGTATCATCGGTAGCGTTCGGAAATCCTCGGGTTGTGGTCGGAAAGGGCATTGAAATTTGAATTTTATTTTAAAATTTGGGAGTAATTTCCAATGGAAACTGGTTTATTTCCTATTATTAGTAATTTTTGATATCATATTTACTATTATAAATTAATATCTAAGCAAAGAAATATGCGTGTACTCTATTGTCACACAAGAAAAATAAGTTAAGTATATATAATTGCATACTATTTAGTAACGCAAATTCCATACAGCTATGAAGATTTTGCTTATAGAATTTTCTTGTATTTTTATTTTCAAATTCAAATACTCTAGATCCGTCACTCCTAATTCCGTCCAAGATTTACCGCCACCAAAAAAGTAAGCATTTTTTTGCTACATCCACAAATCCATTCGTTTTTTGAATAAATATCTAAATTTATGCCATGCTGCGCTGGAGTAAATGCAGCGATCTATCCTGTTAAAAGCAATGAGGAGAAGTGTGCAACGCGGGTGTTTGAAAGAGTCACAGAGCACGTTCGTATGTTGGCTTTACTTACGCTTAGCCCGCATTTGGTTTGTTATTTAAGATGTGGCTTGCGTTCGCAGTTTTTTCATTATTATGACAATACGAATGCCTTTTACAAAATAATATTAATTATAAGATGTTTTTGGAGCTCTGCAACACTGTTGAAGCAGTCGTAAAAGAGACGTCGACATTTGCATAATTTTTCTAATAAAAACTCGAAATATATATCCACTTAATTTACTGATTGGTTGTTTGGTAAATAATGCAATTTATTTTTATGATCCACTGTTTAAGTTGCTTGTTTTGAAAATAAAAGTGAATAATTTATGATATGGACTATTATTTTAAATTAAAATAATTATAGAGGTCTAAAATTTACAACCTATACCATTGGCGTGCCTACAGGGGGAGCCATGGCCCACCCCAATTCCTCAAAATATCAATCTATTAAAGAAATTTTATAATTTATAAATTTTAACGTTTTTTTAATGATACAATGAAGCAGTTTTTTTTCTTAAAATTAATTGCGAGAAATTGAATGGCGGCAATATGCAAAAGCAATGTTTCGGTGGGCACGGATCTTTGTTTTTTCATCAAAATAATTCGATTTGATATTTGCCCCCCCCCCTAATAAAAAATTCTGCGCACGCCTATGACTTAAACTTTTAGACAACAAATAAAAATGGCAAAATCAATGCTGGTATTTGATCATATTTCTTTGAAAACATGAGATGTAGATGTCTGGATATAGCTAGAACTTGTTACTTACATGCAGGAATTATCTTACAGAAACTCACCATCTGAAAAAAGAAAGAAAGAAAACAATTAATAAAATGTTAATAAGAAATACAGTATCAAAAGTAAATCTTATTATTATACAGGGTTAAACCACCATAGGTTAACTGCAAGTAGAGGACACTTTGGTGGTTCCAAATAGCCTTGGTTAATTGTTAACATAATTATTAACCGAGATACAGGGTGTTTTATCCATTTAGTCCAATCCTTTTGAAGTCCATAACTTTAGAACCACCCTATATATTTCTTTCATTTTTGGTAATGATCTATTGCATTGATAACACAATAAGATAGTGTAATAAAAACAATTATAATCCAAGTCTGGTTTGAGAAAAATTTGCAATATTCGATAATCTGCAAAACAACATGTATATCAGAATTTTTGAAATCCAATAGATTATTCGAAGAGAACAAAAAAAAATAGAGCGGCACCAAAATATTACTGCTTAACTTTTAATGTCAAAGTTATTTAAATGTATCATTGACATTTTCGTACGTAATAACTTTAGAACCACCCTATAGATTTTTCTCATTTTTGGTAGGTGTAAGTTACATAAGCATCAAAATCAAAATATAGAATTATTTCTGAACAGTTTTTATATTCGATGATAAAAATCCACGGTATAATTAGACATTGTTGTCTAACGAATGTTTATTTATGTTTTAAGGATATTTGGGCAGACAAACAAATGGCGTTCATGTCTAACAGACCATAAAAAAACTGGTTTTTTAAAGAAGAAAAATTAAAAAATTGTTATGACATATTTTTTGTTTGTAAACAAGCTGTTGATGCATATTTTTTTATTGTTTCTTTCCATATCTGCTAATTTTCGAAATACACTGATCGCCAAAAAACTGAAAAATTGACAATTATATCATTATTACAAGTCCAAAAATAGTAAAATGATTTTTTTCAATATCAAATTGTTTATCAATGAAATTTTACCAGCAGCTAATACAAAAATTGCGGGTTTTTCATTTTTAAAATTATAATTTTTGCATTTATCAGCTTTTTGAGACAACCTGTATACATCTTAAAATATTTGTGGGTCCTATATATAGGTCCAATTAGAAAAAAAAAAGAATTTTCATGTGACTATTTGTCTTTCTGTTACAGCCAAACATGAATATATTACGTAAATAAATGCATTTTGGATATAGAGGGGTCCATTTTTGATAATAAATTATTAAAAAATAAAACTGTATATATCTTATAACATATCAAATTGAAGGACTAATTACAAGGATCTCAAATCTATATTTTTTATAATTTTAAAATAAATAGTAATAAAAGTATTTGCGAAAAGAGTAAACAAATTAAAAAAATGTTTATAAATCAAATAAAAACCCAGTAAAAACGTTTCCAAGATTTTTTGTATTTCAAATTTATTGTATACGTAATTATCTATAATAAACATATTTTGACTGAAGCCAATTTAAAATTTTCAAAGATGTTATTATATATATTAAATTGTAATAATTGTTATTATAATCCCAAGTCTGCGGCAGTTTGAAAAACCACAACCACGTCAGTGAATTTTATTATTTTCAAAGATTATCGATGATTTATCAGAATTCTAATGGGTAAAGTTAAAAACAAAATTTACATATTTTAATAAATTTTATTACAGCTATTATTTATTATTATTTTTTATAAATAAACTAGTGGACACATTGCACCCGTGCGAAGCCGGGGCGGGTCGCTAATTATACATATAAACCTTCCTCTTGAATCGATAAAAACGAACTTGAAATTTAATTTTAAGTAAATCTATTCATCAATTTCTAAATACTTCCAGAGTGATATATTATCTTTTATTAATTAGTCGATTATATAAAAATTAATTAATATTAGCGGATATTTGGATTGTTGAAATAATTGTTGACAATAGATATTTTCACCTTGAAACAAAACGTCTATGAATTGATTTTTAACCTCTGGTCATCACCGACGTTTGCGAAAGCATCAGGTGGACTGGGTAGAGGATATTCAGTGGCAAGCTCAGTTCTTCAGTCCATCTTCAGTCGTTTCAGCCAGTTAGAAATTCACCTCCAAAGTAGTGATAGCGAAATATATTTATTTTAATTTGTGAATTTGCGCGGATCGTACACATTGGTCGAAAAAGATTTACATCAGGATGACTATACCAGGTTAGTACGAAAAGTAGTTTTTATTTCAATATTAATAACAAAATTTTATTATTATTTCAAGAACGTTAGGTTTTTGAATAGATTTATTATTTAAGTAAAATAAAATAATTTTTCAACAGAAAAATTGGGTTTTTATGGGGAATATTTTTATAATTTTTTGACCTGTCAGTTTTTAAATTTTCACTTGCACAAGACAAAATAGCCTGGTAGGACAATTAACTAGAGGTGCGAACAGGCCTTAATTATTATACAGAGTGTTTCAATTAAAACTATCTACCACAGAAAGAATCATTTTTATGAAAAAATAGAAAAACATGTAAAAAACCATATAAAGGGGGACGCCCTTTTTGTTCATATATAGAAGCTATAACTTTAGCCCCCCTTTCTTTGGTCATTTTTTAAATGGTTATTTTTACGAAATTATTATCATTTTAAGAACGTTTCGGTTTCCGTCTTCAGTTAAGTTTTTGAATATTAAGTAAAATATTTAATCCAGATAAATAAAATAATTTTTCAACAAAAAACAGGTTTTATGGAAAATATTTTATAATTTTTTGACCTGTGTCAGTTTTTAATTCTGAATGAATTATTTTTATGAAAAAATAGAAAAACACGTAAAAATTCAAATAAAGGGGGACGCCTTTTTGTTCACATGTGGAAGCTATAACTTTAATCCCCCATCATATGGTTATTTTACTTTAATCCCACTTTCTATGGTCCTTTTTTAAATGGTTATTTTTCATTTTATTGTTCTTTATTTCCTATGAGGTTTAAGATATAAGTTAATATGCTTCTCCATTTAACTAACTGTTTGGCTACACTGCTGATAAATGGTGTTGGAGATAGGTTGCGGACAATAAAAATTCATATAATAATCCAAATTTGTATCAACAAAAATATGGGGGATATGTTCATGTTACTGTATTTAAAATAATATCTATCAATGTTGAAATAAGAATATAATATTCATAATTGTTGAAAATGATAATTGTTTTCGGAGAAATATTTCAGTAATACCGATTGGTCATTATAAATATTACCGACATAATGAAATTATTACATCGACGACCTTCTTTTTATGAAATATCTAAACTGTAATACTTTCTAAAGTTTCTTTAAAAAGGGTTAACCCACAAGTCACATAATCATGTTTTTGTTCAAGGTGAAGGTTTCTATGCGTGAAAATATTTATTAATTATTGTTTTTCGACTTTATCGAACAAGGTTACTGAATTTTGATAATTTTTTTTATTAAACCGGCTATGAACAGAAAGATGGGTTTTAGGTTAGGTTAGCTTTGTGGTGAGTGGGTCTATAAGGCACTCCACTGCACTGCACTATTGCGGAAAGTAAATTTTTGGGGAGTAAACCGACATTTGAATATTTAAAATATATATTTGTATGATTGTAGTTTACCAAATGACTGAAAAACTGAGAAATTTATTAGAATTCTGCTATAATTTTTAATAACAAAAACCGTATTTATTGACATAACTAGTAACAGATAACAGGAATGGAATGGTGACATGCCAAGAGTTCCTAAAATTATTGGCCACCGATATAGTGAGTGTTCAGCTGAAAAGTCATTTTAAATTTCAAAATATACGCTTCGGGGGTGTATTTTAATAAAGCAATATAGATGTTCGCAATGATAAAAAACATGCAAAAATCTTATGTTTTGAATGGTAGACCTTAACTGTCATTCTTGTCAGAAAAAAAACACTTTTTGTTGGCCACACTGACCTTAGACTGAACTTCTCTATTGGGGATGAGATGTTTTAAAATAAAAAAAGCAAATCATCACAATCACCTCCAAAATGTTTGCCAACCTTGTAGACCATTTATTTGTAAATATAAAAAACATGTACATATACTTTTTAGGAAATAATTTAAATAAAAAAATTCAAATAACTTTAAAAAAAAGTACATCGAAAACATTTTCAACAAATCACAAACATGTTTTATTGCTAAAATTGTTATGACTAATCGTTTTAAAAAACTAGTGGACACCTTTGAGTGTGAACCTTGGACTTTGCATAAATTATACTGATCGGTAAAGAGCGATCTTGAAATCAGTAGTTTTGTGTATGCTACTTTATCAACATTTTTTAACTTGATTCCATCAAATTTTGTATACATATTCTGCGAGAGTGGCTTAATCTTTTTGACCACTTGGTATAAGATAGCAGAACCCCATATTTTCTGAAGGCTTAAAACGTGATCTATCGAGTTTCTTACAACCACCATGCCAAGATCATTAGTTTGAAATTTAGAGAGCATTGCAGATGTTTTAAAACTGATTTAGCATAAAATTTAAGAAAATTGTAAATTGCACGAAAAGTTTAATACCTAGGTCTAGGACACCCTCACACCATTCGAAAGACGAGATTTTTTTGAATACGAAGTATCAAAATACAGGGTGTTCCATTTAAAATAAGCCTGATACTGCATATTGAACGATCTAATAATGAAACTGAAAGTCCTGAACACCCTGTAAAGAGATATTTAGTACTCAATCGTGGAATCTATTCAACGAATGTCCAACTATTTAGATGTAAGAGGAAATTTGTTAGAATTTGTTATATCAATGAGTTATTAATTTTTTTCGAAATGTTCACATTTTAAAAAAAGTCTGCATAACCCGGAACCCTCTGTATTTAGGTATAGGGAACCATTATAAAGGAGTATCATATTTTTTAGTGGCAATCAGAAAATACAATAAAATACAGGGTGATCCATAAGAAAAAATATATATAAAAAGATTTTTCACAAAACTTATATTTTCTTCGATATTTGTCCGATCCCGTACTTTTGCCGAACTCTGTATAATATAAATGAATTGTGATAGTTTTTTGTACTTTTTATCATCATATCGATTATTCCACACAACAAGAATGGAAGCCCAGCTGAGATTCTTGTTCCCGATATATTTAGACTGGTTTAAAAGTTTGATTCCTTTTGCGCTCGTCCACAATTCACGGCAGGTAGGTATTGGTAGATATATTAAATGAATCTGGTTTAGGTAGACTAAAAATTAACCTGTCTGCATTATTCGTATACCAGATGTTGTATTAAAAAGAACCATAGAACATAAATAATAGTATTGATAGAGTAAATCGTTGTTTATTAAAAAAAAACTATTAAAACCTTCTAAACTAGTTCTGCAGGTCGTTTACTGGTGTATTTACCATAGAAATGCATGGAGAAAGACAGAGGATGTAACGTTTGACCAAAAATTAGCATAGTATGTCGATCAAGGGACTTTTGTAGCTTCTGTAATTGATTTTGTATAAACTTTACCATACAACAGTTAAAATTAATAGAATTTGTGTATTTAAAGAATTGATATTTTGGTTCAACAACCTTTTAAATACAATATCTTCTGCTAACGTATCTTCTGGGTATAACGAAACTGGTAATAAAAGTTCAAGTTCAATAAATTTCGAAAAAATAAAATAAATTAATAAATTTGGTCTATACATTTATAATGTTGGTAAAAAAAGACAAGTTTAAATATGTATTATTAACATGCTTGGGAAGAGGGGGCGTAAAATTCAATGGGATTCGACAAAAATAATATTGAAAGAGCCCAATAATAAAAGACGAAAAATCAAAGAAAGTGCTTTAATACAACTAAATGTGTAGCTAGTATTTCAGCCGAATGTAGTCAAATTTGGTTACCAATGTTAGAAAGAGAAATTTCCAATAATCAATTACCTGCGTTATCAGGATAGCATCATAAGTTTTTATCCAGGTTTTCTTATGATTTATATCATTGGAATAGTTGTTAATCGATACACACTTCAATACACAAAATCACCAAACTGAGTCATACATATTTTGAAAACTAAAATAATCATACACAAAAAATTAACAACATTTCCAAAATAAGCGAAAAAAAAGCGCTATCCCAATAAAAACCGTTCCTGGAACGTGCACTTGGATTCCATTGCTAGTATTCTAGTATATCGTTAGAATGTCATAAAATAAAATATTTTATTTCACATTTTACCGAAGATGTGATCTACTATGAATGGACCTTAATAAAATTTGACCACAAAGTTTTGTAGTCTTAAACCTCAAAATATTATTGATTGTCTAGTTGTCATATTTTTTTCGTTGTGTCAGATAGGGACCAAAAATTATTTTATCAAGATATCAAGATAAAAAAGAATAAGTAATGCCACAAGGAACAGAAGATATCAATAGAGAAGTATGGAAACTCCTGAAAAAAGGCAGATTTTTTAAAATAAAAGATAAATCTGACCATGGTCAAACACTATAAATAATATTAATGTATTATTAAAACCACAATTTCTAAATAATAAATTCAAGGATGTAAAACTGAACCGCCTTAATATAAATATAAATACATGTTCGTTTCCTCGTGTAGGAAATAAATTTTGTAAACTGAGAGGTCACTTCTTATTTCTTACGTCTCAAGAAGTTAACCACTAAAAAAAAACTTGGGTCTTCCCCGTGAATGAATATAATAAATTATTGTTTGAAGATTATGGGAAATTGGTGATGGTAAAAGTACGTGCCAAGATTATTATTTCAACAACAATCTTTTATAGTAATTTTACCATTTGACTTTTGTGAAATTTCAAACTATTTAAAAAAAGTGCAGACATTAATATTTATTAGGCAGAAGACAGTTTTGAATTTCAATTGAAAGACATTATTTTATCCTTTACGGATGTACAATAAAATAAATACAGGGTTCTCCAGAAGTAAAGTTAATGCTGAATTCGCTTGCCGGGTTTCAAACTCAAGAAAGAACATTTCAGGACGACAATTTGGACAGGGACACATTTAATGTAATCTCATTTTGAATTTTAAGGGACCTAGTGCCCTCTGAAGATGACACCACTACAGATAAATCTGAAGACACGACAATTTCAACAGGGACACAGCTAATGCAATCTTATTTTGAATTTTAAGGGACCTAGTGCCTTCTCAAGATGACGCTACTACAAATAAATCTGAAAACGCTGAAAAGTATTTCAGAAACATTTGAAGATAGGCAAAGAATTTTCTGAAGAATCCAAAAAATACCATAATATACAGATTTAAAATAAGAAAGTTAAAAATACAAATCTATAGTCCATATCATACCCTTCTTGGTGTGCGTCATCGTTTGTGACGTATATATGGTTTTTCGGCATGTCCTTTATTTTATTTGCTATTTCGACATAAAGCTAACCTTAAATTTGATAAATAAAATCATCAGGATCGTATTCAGCCAAATTCGAAAAGTCTATGAAATTAATAATTACCAGCTTCTTTTTCTAAATGAAAATACTTAAGAACTTTCAAAACACAAAAAAATATGTAAATAATCAATAAGCTTACAGCAAAGAAAACTCTTTGGTAAACAATAAAATCACATGTCATTGACAGATAACGGCCTTAAAATGGCGACTGTCAGACATGCGCACTCATAAAATGAATTGTAAAATAGCACAAGCTTCGTTTCTTCTTGGGATGATGTATTCTGTGGTACAAATCTGACGAGAACTGTCAGTGGGACAGTGGAAAAGACACATTGCCAATACGAAAGGTACGTCTGCATCCTATTTTGAATGTATAAATTTCCCCAACTGATAGGTCACGCTTGCGCGTAATCTAAACATCAACTAATCAAATTTTTCAAGTAAAAAATGGGAGTTAACGTTTGTAATAGATTTAAACTGTTCATTATTGTGATATTTTGATCAGGATTAATCACAGACCTGCCTTTTCTTCCATTTCTTCCAACGTAATGTGTTAGAAGGACATTAACAATCGATGACGCACACCAAGAAGGGTATTTTATAAAAACTAAGCTTGTTTCCCAACATGTCCCTATTTATTCCTTGCTGTAATTTTTCCACTATAAATTTTACATTAAATTCATAATTTGCGTTTACCAGAACAATTTAAAGACACCCTGTATAATAATTGACAGTGTTAAAAGAATCTATATCAATGTCATTAACTCATATAAAGATTTTTCATTTCACTTTTAGCTTTTTCGGTCCAATTAAATTCACGTTAACATATTATTATATATTATGGATTTTCGATTTTTTTTTCGTCGAGTATGTGATCTCGAGACGCTTAATTAGATGTAAAGAGGTCAAGTTTATACAAGAACAATGCTGTATGTAATGGGCTAATTTGCAGGTCACTTTTTTTTTGGTTTGCATACCAAGAAGCTTTATCATGTCGTAACATTATTGGTATATCAATCGCGTTTGGTTTCGAGTAAAGAGATTTGTTTATAATGATTATTTGTGAGTCAATCAAATTAATTAACAAAAAAGGAAACAATTAAATAAATTAGGTAAAGGTGGAAATTAGTAATATTTGAATGGCTATTGTGTGGATATTTATCAGAAAAATTTAGCGTCTTAAAAATAGACATAAATATCATTAATTATTTTACCTGAGCGTGAACAAATATTTATTTAATGTTTACAATTGTTTGGGCGATAATATTTATAACGAAGCAACTTTTTGTTTTCGCACCAAAAACTTGTCCCATCAGCATTATTAATAATGTCAATGTAACAATAACTATTGCTGTCGTTACAATGTTAATGTTTATTTAATAAATTAGTGAGTTTGGAGATCGATATTGTTATTTTTGAATTGAATATTATATATTCGATTTTTAAAGTCTTGACTACCTTGGGAATTCAGGATATGGGTATTAGTTTTCGCGGATAGTATCAAATTTTTTGATAAAAATAAGATTTAAGATGGAAATTTGAATGGCATTTTTTTT
>CAJUYG010000510.1:103029-144017 GCA_910591675.1 Galerucella calmariensis
CAAGTTTTTTACCCTACAGCCTGAAGGGAGGAAAAAAATGATGTTTGACTCAAAAAATTTGAATGGCATTTTTTTCTTCAAGCCAAAATAAGTGAAAAATGGAAAAGTGAAGGATAAGCGACCAAAAAGACTGGAGAAAGGTGTATATTTTACGGTATCTCCAAGTTTTTCACCCAACAGCCTGAAGGGAGAAAAAAAATTGGGTTTGACTAAAAAAATTTCAATGGCATTTTCTTCTTCAAACCAAAATAAGTGGAAAATGAAGAATTATTGAAGGATAAGTGACCTAAAGGATTGGAGAAAGGTATCTATTTAACGGTATCTCAAAGTTTTTACCCTACAGCCTGAAGGGAGGAAAAAATGAGGTTTGACTCAAAAAATTTGAATGGCATTTTTTTCTTAAAGCCAAAATAAGTGAAAAAAAGAAAATTCAAGAAGGATAAGCGACCAAAAATACTGGAGAAAGGTATCTATTTAACGGTGTCTTCAAGTTTTTTGCCCTACAGCCAAAAAAAGTTGAAAATAGAGGCGTTTAGCAGGATGAGCGACCAAAAGTACTATTTCCTCTGAACAGCTTTCGTAATTTTCTATTAACTGACGATCCACAGGAAAATGTATCCAAAAATACCTATACAGCTTCAATTATTAATATAATAAATATTTATCATTATTTTAGTTTTAATTATTTAAAAATCGTTCAATCAAGGCTACAAACTTATTATCTATTGCGCTACTATTATTTTGGTTATCTAAAAAAAAAGGTACGTACAAAAATGGTTCATAAAACAACTGATTAGAATACTAATTACCGTTTAAACTGAATTTAAGGCGATAATTACGCAAGGTCCTTAGAAACTAGCTATCAACAAACTTAATATTTTTAGTGTCTACTTCTACAAATCACGTTCAACAACGAATTTGTTTGTATGTGTTTGAATATTTTTACATTAAACAGTAAAAAAATGCTAGAGTGTATCAATGTTGCACGCGAAGTAGTTCTTGAAGATCGTCCTGTAACTCACCAGGACAAAACTTTAAGCATTGGTATGATATGTATAGTTTAGCTCAAAATATATCCTTATGACTATGTACTTAAGGCCCATTGTGTATACCCTAGAATACAATAATTCATGTGTTATCCTACCCAATTTCTACGATTTTTTTTGGCTAAAATAGAGTAGTAAGAGGGTATCAAACTGATAATAGTTCTATCAACAGCTGCTTTTTAAATATATCCCTAAAAATTTTCATTTTTTTATTTACAGATCCTCTAAGGATAATCAATTTAGATTACGAAGCCATACAAAACGAAAACAATATCAACGATGAAGCGGAAATTACGCAAATTCAAGAATTTTATAAGGATACCAATATTTTCGTAACAGGATCCACGGGATTTTTAGGAAAAATCCTGCTAGAAAAACTGTTAAGATGTTGTCAAAATTTATCGACTATCTATATCCTTGTTAGGAGCAAAAAAGGAAAAAACGTTAATACACGAGTAGAAGAAATTTTTGATGATATAATATTTGATAAAATGAAAGAAGCATGTCCCAAATTCCGACATAAAATCGTCGGTATAGCCGGTGATTGTTCCTTGCCGGATCTAGGACTTTCTTTACAGGATCGAAATACATTGTTAAATGAGGTAAGTTTCTATATAATATTCCACAAATAACTAAAAGGTAGGTTAAATATCTTGTAGCTATACCAGACCCATTTGATTTTAAAGTGTAATTCAATATCCGTCGGGGCATAAAGCCCGGGAAGTAGTTGTTACTTCTAGGTTGAACGGTCTGATTGAAAAAAATTTTGACATATTTTTCAGGTCCACATAGTGTTCCACGTCGCTGCCACCGTCCGTTTTGATGAAAAAATAAAAACTGCAGTAGCTATTAACGTTAGAGCTACAGAGGAAATGTTAAATCTCGCTCAAAACATGTCGAAACTGAAATCTTTCATCCACGTATCCACAGCGTACGCAAATTGCACAGAAAATGTTATCGAAGAAATTATATATCCACCGGCTATGGACCACAAGAAACTCATGGTCATGTCAGACACATTATCGGACAAAATCATGGATAACTTGACACCGATGTAAGTGGCTTTTTTTTGGTTATGTGGTGAATTGTGATAAAAATTCTACAAATGTAATTTTTGAAAAAATCGAAACGTGTTTTTTGACATCGTTGGCGGCTATAAATAGTTTCTGAGATACAGCGTGTTACCTTTTTTAATCATTTATCCTGCACTGTGGTTCAATTGTACTATTTTTTAGGATTCTGGATAAGTATCCCAATACTTATGCCTTTACTAAACAAATCGCTGAAGATGTTGTACGAAAAAATGGAGAAAACCTGCCTGTAGGAATAACAAGACCCTCTATAGGTATGTATCTACTTTGTTTATAAACTGATTCCAATTGCATTTAATCCAGTTCACCTCCCATTTTAATTGTATGGGTATTGGGCATCAAAATATATGGTGATGCTAGACCAATGATTTTCTGAAAATCTCTATAAAGGTACTAGTCACCACCAGCATCTATTACAAACCTTCTGGCTTGGAAAATTGCTAGAGTAATTCCGAATGTTTCTGAAAGAAGGCTCAGGATGTGGAGTTAACTCCAGAGCACTAAGCCTAAGGATTAAGTGGGGAATATGGGAAACAATACCAGCGTGGTTCAAACAGAACTGGCTGGTATCTCAATTGTCGCAAAAGAACTAACCAGAAAAGGAATTTCTGGCAAAAAAAATAACAATCTGCCTGATAGCAGACAAGCCCTATTAGCCTTGAACAGAGATTTAGCTAACTCCTCGGCAGATAACGATATTATCCTGAGGTGGGTTAAAGGGCACGACAGGAGTAAAGGTAATTGCATTGCCAAGGAAGCGGCTGGACTAATAATGTAATGCCGATATAAAGGAGATGTCTCCTCCAGTAACCTGTCCTACTCTAGTAACCCTCCCTACTCTACAGATACAGATATTGTAACCTTAAGATATCTAAGTCATTACGTGGAGATGCTAACGAATGAAAACCAGGATGGTTGGTTAATTCTTGCCGTTTCACTCAAAAAAGTAATTCAATGACTGCCGGAGCATGTAGCCCGGAAAGTAGTTGTTGCTTAAACTGTTATATCATTTTTCTCCTTATTAGTGTTTTTTTTTTCTAGTTATTGCAACTTATAAAGAACCAGTACGAGCGTGGATCAATAATATGTATGGATGTACTGGAGTAGTGGCTGGATCGGGATTGGGACTGATAAGAACAGTACATTGCGACGGAGATGCCAGTGCCAATATAGTACCAGTGGACATGTGTGTAAATTCGATGATAACAGCTGCATGGGACGTTAGCGAACAATTTCTCGAATCAAAAAGTCAAAATAAAAATTATGAAATTCCTGTTTATAATTTTGAAAGTAGTAATGAATGCGTAAGTTTTTTTGGTACTTGGTTTTTTTCTGGACTAATTGCACGTTATTTTGCAGCCTATAAATTGGAATTATTTTATGAGTACCGCATATAAATATGGAATACATACACCTTCTGTAAGATCGATATGGTATTTTTGTTTAATTTTGACTTCCAGTTCCTTTTTGTATCACATTTACTCTTTCTTTTTGCACACAGTTCCCTCATATATTGTAGATGGGGCTTTGGTATGCATCGGTCAAAAACCAAAGTAAGTTAAACAATTTTTTACAACTACCTATAACCTATAACTTCCTTAACAATTTGCAAAAAGTCTTGAGCATTTTTGAATTATCTTTCGATATCATTAAAAATTTTATTGTTAGCACAAATTATTCAATTATTTTTCTCATTTTTCAGAATGGTGAACGTTTACCGAAAAATACACAAATTTTCCAAAATTCTTTCGTATTTCACAACCAAAAGTTGGACTTTCAAATCTCACAACGTCCAAAGAGTTTGCAAAAAATTGAGCAAAAGAGACAACGAGATATTTTTCAGTGATTTGAACGAATTGAATTGGGAAGAGTACTTGCAATTTTTCATGATAGGAATTAGAGTTTATTTGATAAACGATCCCTTGGAAACTGTACCACAAGCGATGGTTAGATGGAAAAGGTAAAATATTGTTAAATCTATTTAAAAAAAGAGTTTATCCATGACCACCTTTGAAATTAGTCATTTACGAACCAAAAAAAATGTGTGAAATCATACATTATACATACATTGAAAAGCGTGCGTAATTAAGCAACGCTTTTTATATGGGACTTTCATTGTAACACCCAAAAGCGTGCGTAAATGACCAATGCTTTTTAAATGGGGTTTTCATTTCAACACTCTTTTTTAAATACGTAATTATCGAGATGCCTTGAATTTAGTCGTTTGTTGTATAAACTTTTGTGCTGTCAGTAAATTTGATAGAAGTGTCAGACATGTAAAAAATATTTTCTGTTATATTTAAAATTTCAATTACACTTATTTTAAATGGAAGAACCTCGAGAAGAATTCGTTGGGTAGATATATATTTGTTTATAGAAAATTTATTTACATATTTATTAACCCCTTCAGATCACATTTTTTTATTTTTTCTTCATGTGGTCGTAGATAAAATTTTGTATGACACTTGTGCGTAAAGTATTTTTGCAACTCGTGTACATTAATTTTTTTATATTTTTTCAGGCTCTACTGGGCACACCAAATTATGAAAACTTTATGCGCTTTATTATTGTTAAGCCTTTTATGGTCAGCTGTAAATAAATTATTGAATTTTATATTTTGAATATTTTCTACATTTAATTTAATTTTAGAAATATTATTTTTTACTTATTAATTTGTTTTTATCAAAACTGTAACTATGCAATATTAAAATTTATTTATATTTTGTCAAACTTTTTTTCCTTTTCAATCCTGTCATTCAAAAACATTAAAAAAAATTGTAAATACTTATTCATTTTCAATAATGTAAACGTACTGCCCCTTTCAACCATTTATTCAATGAAACTGAATAAAGAGCAAAATAACCTAGAGGTCCCTGGATCGAGTCCCCGTCCAAAAATGTTTTTATTGTTCTATTTATATACTCTAATATAGCACTCTAGAATTTCTAGACCCAAAAAAAATAATTTACCAAGCCCCCCAACGACCTTTTGGTCCATATTAACATCAATAGTTTCATCAACTAGGTATTTGAAAATAAAAACACTTTCTAGATATTAAATTTCATTGTAAATAAATCAGGTAAAGATACTAAACAATCTGAATATACTTCAGAACAATCCTCATCATGTTTGCCAAGTTTCTCGGCTTCCAGCAACTTTTTCGTGAATAGCCCATCCTCGTCATCTTTCTTTTTTTTTGAGACGTCCTGTAGATCCAAAGATGGTCTGTAAAATATATGAATTTACCTAAATATCGATCTTTTGGGAGCTTTTTATGGAAAAGTTACAAAAGACAAAAGGGTGACCTTTTCAATAACTACAATAGTTTTGGAAAGTCTTAGAACTTTAGTTCTTTATGTAAGGTTGGAGCGACCGGGGGTCGCGGCGCAAAAGATCTGACCGTTACGTTACGTTGCTGCGTTATGTGCCTTGAGCCTCTCTCTCTATCGTCAGAAAAATAAAATGCCAATACGTAAGTTAACAAAACTTCACAACGTTTGCATGTAGATTCCTCTTATGAAATTGGACAAAATGATATAAGGATTAAGCACATTTACTTTTCGAAATACAGGGTGTTGAAGTTTTGAAAGCTTGAATGTTTTAATTCGATAACTTTAAATTGGATGGACATTTGGCAGGTTGTTTTTAAATGTAAAAGGGCATATTTTGATGGAAAAATATTTTCCAATTTTTGATCCAGTGGTGTACATTTGGGAGGATATGTTACCTTCATAATTTTGCCCAATTTTACGAGAGGAATCTACGTTGTAAGTATCATTTGAAAACACCCTGTATATAGCCGGTATATATATACACATGTACTTTGTGCCAATCAACTTAATGATAAGATTTTTATAATTAATACTACTGTATATTTTTGTTAAATGAAGTTTCATCCAGAGTAAAATAAATTCTTATATTAATATATGTATTTATTTATTGATTCAAAAAATTTGATTATTGCTTATAAGGAACTAAAGTTCTTACCGTGTGTCCCGCTACACGTTCTTCAATTTTTTTTATAATAGAGGCATAGCATTTTCATAGTACTTACGTAAACACAAATTGAACCAGCCTTTCTAATAATGTTTCCTTTTCATGAATATCCATAGGAATTTCATGTATTTCGCAAATAGATCTCAGCAAACATTGTTCACCATTAAGTCCAAAGCTACAAGTTCGAAATTACTACCAATATTTTATTTACTTTTGAATACTGGGTGTCCCAGTAGTTCGTACCATAAGCTTGGAAGATTATAGAAGGACTTAGGTACCTGTTTAATTTTTAATTTCCAACTTTAGAGTCCAATAACTCGTTAACGAAGGAAGTATCATTATTTTGAGTCCCTCTATAATCTCTTAATTTTTCTACTAACCTATCTAACAATTCCATCAAATACTTATACAAAGTTTTTCTTCCCAAATAAAAAAAAGAAGATTTTTCTCTTGCAGCTATAGTTAGTGGCGTGAAGTTCGTGAGATTATATGGGGTATAATAATTAGCTTGAGCTACTAGACTCAAGTTTATCGATCTCCTTGGTAAAACTAAAGGTACAGTTAGCCCCATACTACACTAAAATTAAAGATTAATCAACATTCTAACTATCGCTGTTTATTTTTTTTTAAACATACCTGCATTTGCGTATACCTTGGAAATAACAAATATCTTTTGACCATGTTATGGTCGCCTGTTACTGAGACACTTGATATTGCTAGAATTGTTATAATTGGAAGCGAATTTAAGATCATATTTAATTTACCTGAAATCTTTGAGTGATTTTGTAATACTAATAAAGATTGAAACGGAATTTTCTTGTCCATTTTGCTGGGTCATTATCATATTGTATGTTAAAAAAATAAGTAAATATTAGATTCTGTTATTTTAACTGTGTATTTTTGGACTGTTGACTGTTAAACGTTATGTAAATCGTTTATATTAAATTATACTGGGTGTTGAATCTAAAAAAAAGTGAACTGCTGTATCTCAAATTGAGGATTCAGAAAGGTGAGAAACTGTTAGTATAATACTTCATTATTTGATCTTCATATTACATTCATGAACCTTAGTTTCATGCATTGATTCAATTTGTTGTTTTTGTTTCAAAGCTAAAGTTTGGCTCGAAGCATGCGATAGGCCTGACTTGATGCCAAAACTATAAACTCTATACAATAGTAGTCATCGTTTATGTGGTGCTCATTTTTAACCAGACATGAATATGCAACCTCATAAAAGAAAACTTCTTTTAAAAAAGGCTATTCCAACAATATTCCTTTCATCAAATACTGCAATGCCTAAAGACTTTCAGACAAATGATTTATTGGAAAAGAATTTTGTTCGCTACTTTTGTGGTTATTTAATTGAAACATGTTCGGAAATTCATACATGCAGCGTATGTGAGACGTATTCACAAGCGTATTAGATTTTAGACGATTCGTCTTTATACCCTTAGAGCTTATGAAAATACGAATAAGGATACTTTTGGAAACTTGAATATGCCGCATGAAAATTTTGTACAATACATTCTCATTATTAGAAACATTATTCCAAATGACTTTTGAGAAAGTTGCTACGGTAGATAATATTGTTGAATCACTCATAAATATTAGTCAAACAACAGAGTTTGTACATTCTTGTGTTGATTTTCCAATAAAATATTCAATGAAACTTTTCAAATTGAAATTTGTCAATAAAAATTTTAAAAATTATAACAAAATGAAAATTGTAATATGGAAAAACCAATAAATATTTGGTATAACACTATTGTTTTATTCACTCATCAGTGTACTGTTTTACAATATTTAAGAAAAAACATTTAACCTGTTCAAGCCATTTTAAAACTTATGCCACCTACGCCTATGGTGAAATGAATCGTAAAGCGATCCGTTCAAAGTCATCAAAAGCTCTGGCAATTTATGAATAAAATTTATAAGAGTTATACTACTGGTTCGTTCTTATACTGTGCTTAGCACTTTAGCTTTTTCATAGTGAAACGTGGCAATATCGAATGTTTTCGACTGCATTGGTTTCAGATAAACTTGCCAAAGTATAATTTTTTATATTTATCCAAAAAGTCATGAAATATCACCGTATTATTATTAAAATTATGTTTGCACTCAATATTATTTTTTTTCTTTCAATAAATATTTATATTTTTCAAAATGTTTTCGTGACCTCATTCGAGTATCCCCTCGCCTACAACAGCTTACTTTGATATTACACGAAGTATATTGTCTTTTTTTTCTCTGTTTGTTTCATTTCCTTTCACAGTATTTGTTCTAGACTTATGTTATGCGCAAAATATTAAAATTTTCCTTCATTAACAATAAAATATTTACCGAAGACAGAACCGAACCGGGAAAGAGTAAAATACCATACCAAAACAAGGGACCAATGCCGAACTGAGCTTAAGAAAATTTCGAAAGAGCGGCCAATTGTAGGCAGGCGTGTGTATCGCTATCGTATACAGGCAATATCTCGCTCATATGACAAAATTTATTTGATGTAGATGACATGTTAATTGCTATACTTAGTTCTTATCTTAATGATCGCACCCAATATGTTCAAACTTTAGGATACAAATCTCAAACTTTTCTTCAAACTTCAGGTGTCCCACAGGGCTCTATATTCGGTCCCTTACTATTCAACATTTTTATAAATGACATTACCGAAGATCTGGATGCCGACATTGATAAAGACATATATTATGCTGATGATATGAAACTATACTGTGAAATAAACTCCGTTAATGACTGCTTAAAACTTCAGAAAAACCTTAATTTGGTCAATAATTGGTGTATCAGAAACAAGCTTCCTATGAACCCAAATAAATGTAACGTAATGTCCTTTTGTCGGAAAGAAACAACTATCCAATGTGATTACACCTTGTGCAACATTGTCCTCGACAGACCAGATGTCCTGAAAGATCTGGGTGTTAATAGACAAATAAAACGAATATTTCTCCGGGGTGATTCATAGGAAAGATTTCACGCATATAATGTTTGTGTAAGTCTCTTTTTGTGAGTGCCTAGCTGTATATGAGTGCTTACTTTTTTTTCCCTAATAGGTACTGCATTGTATTATTTTTTTTTCTCACCTGTCAAAGAAAGGGAGTTAATTACTTGATATTTTTTCGAGAAGGGGAAGGGAAATGATAATGATTTATAGAGAAGGGCAAGGAAGATGATAGAAGAAGGTATACAGTATATCAAGATCGCTTCCTGACCAACTGACACTACGCTGTTCTTTTTAAGCTAAATTGCGGAAAACTATGAACTCAAAAGCATTTTTGAGTGAATAATGTATTAGTTGTTCAAAAAAATTATTGTGCACATCTAAAATTCGATGTTTATAAATGTTTTCTAAAAATCGTAGGATCGACCCTGACCAAAATACCCATAAGCTTTCACATATCAAAGTCGACAGTTCCTAAAAAGGATTTCAAACATTTCAATATTTTTTTGCATTGATATGAATCGGAAAACATACTTAGGCATGTTTATGTTTTCCACTGTTTTGTTTTGATTCAAATCAAAAACACTCGGCCGAAGGAGAGCTTCTAGGTTTTTCAGTTGTTTTTCACGACCTGGCGGTGACACGTGCAATTATCAAGAGATAAGAAAAAAATCGACAGATTAATTTGAGTGGGAAAAAGTCTTAAGGTACTAAAAGTTTGTTTTTGTCTACTTTTTACTGGCTTACTCATAGGTTGGTATTAAGAGGTTTTTTTTTCTTTTTCACATAATTTTTTAATAAATACTTTTTAATTCTAGCCTATAGAAAACTGCTTATGTGGATAGTAGATTTATTTTGAGCTAAATTTCAGCTCAATCTATCAAGTTAAAAGGGCATTGAAAATGATTGTTGACAACTTGTTCATTTCCGTACCGGTTTTTGAAGTTATGGAGCCATTAATTGTAACGTTAAGAATGTTCGGATTATTTCCCATTAGTTACACAAACAGTGGGAATACGTATAGTCTAAAATGGTCTGTAGCTTATGGTCTATACAGTTACCTGTTATCAATCGGCCTAGGTAAGCGTAACCTATTTCATATCTAACACAATCCCATTAGCCTTGAACAGAGAACGTGTTATATCGGGGCTGGTACTAGAGTGCCACCAACATTTATCTAACGCCTCGGCAGATAACAATATTATCCTGAGGTGGATTAAAGGGCACGACAGGAGTAAAGGGAAGCGGCTGGACTAAACATTTCAAGACCCAGTACACCTAGGGCCTAGCGACTTCGACAATTGCGGAACTAGCCAAACGTTACACCCATGCTCAATCCCTTGAGAGATGGGATGGAATCAAAGGATGCAGTCTTGCCAGGATCACCCTGGGAAGCTGGCCTCGAAGAGGTATTTGGCGAAGACCAGGAAAAACCTACGTTTAACAGTAGGATTTCTGACTGGTCAACTAAGGAAACACCTCCATACTATGGGGCAAGTGGACACACTTTCTATGCAGGATGTGTGGACAGGAAGATGAAACTGTCAGGCATGACTTATGCGAGTGTCCGGAGTTATCGTCAATAAGAGAGTGTGTGCTCGGTGAGTCTCGGCCTACACCTGCCGATATAAAGGAGATGTTCCCTTCCTGGGAAGGACAGGATGGACGATGACCTAGGAGGACAACTCCTCGGGAGGATGTACAATGGGTCACATGTAGCCTAAGTGCTGTGAGCCTACACTCATCCTCCCTACTCTACAGATACAGAGATACCTCACAATCTTTAGCAGCTTCCTAATCTTGATAAACCTGTCCCAAATTATTCCATCCCAAACGTTACTTCCAGCGAACAGTACACCTTATCGCTATATCTTTCCAATCTGAAAGCTTTAAACTAACAGCGACCCGACAATATATATCTTCAACTGCGAAATTTATTTTTTATACCAGAATATGGAATATTTTTTTTGAATTCATTTATAATTTCAGCTGTTTCTACCGTAGTGGGGTTGATGACAGATTTAAAGAAAAATCCAGAGGATGCATTTCGCATGACAGACGATAAAACTAGATTCGTTACTTGCGGAGATATAAGTATTATAGTAATAATTGTAGTTTTTTCTACGGCTACTTTGCATTCGAAAATGAAAAAGTTTTGGAAATTGATGATTATACTGAATAAGGTCAGTGTTAATTTGAGATTTTGGTGTAGTAGCAATTATAGAAAATATTTTATACAGGGTGTCCCGTGAATAAGTACACTAAATTAGAGTATTTCTTCTACACCTTCAAACATCCTGTATCTCACAAACTAAGGAGGTTAGAGAAAGTTGCATTTGGTTATTTTAAATATTTCTTAACAATCTATCATGCCACTAATTTACGGGACGCCCTGTTTACTTCACGGGCTATAACTACACTTTCTCGACTTGTAAATGTTACTTAATTACATCTCATATTTTTATATTTCAGGCAGATGAGATAATTCCATTCCGAAATTGTAAAAGATTAAGAAAAGTTTCAATTTTCTTGATATCTACGGTATTAGCAATGATCATTTTCATTTTTTCTTTCGATATTTATCTAAAGTCGAACAGAAAAAATCGTCTTGGTTACTTGAAAACCTACTTTTCCTTTTATCTGCTCTACACCATCGTAATAATGATAGAAGTGTTCTATTGGCATATAATTTTTTTTATAAAAATAAGAATTTTTTCATTGAATAAAGATCTAAGAGCAGTTAGAGATTTACAAAAAAACAATCAATTTTCATTGAAAAAAATTATTGGGAAAAGTTATTTGGATAATATCGTGTTGGATACAAACAGGTGTTTTTATAATAAAGATCCTACAGGAATTAGAGCCATTATGACACCCAATGAAATAACCGTTAAAAAAGATAGAGAATCTTCTGATTTGGGTAAGTTGTTATCAATAATTATGGAAAATTGTACTGGATTTTTTACCAAGTTTAATTTTTTTTAGCAAAATGGCTTTTGTCTTTAACAATGTTTCAAAATAAAATTTTTGAAGCGGTTACAACTGTAAATAATTCTGTGGAATTATGTATACATGTAAGTAAAATTTGATATAGTCAAAAGCGCTGTTATCGTGCGGGTTCAAAGGTCACTAACCATATGTATCAAATCCGAAGACACAGAGGTTACCAAAATGTTAGATTACAAATATACCCGGAGAAAATGATGATGGTTGATGTTTCCTGTACACTGGTTAACGAATTTCCACTTTTTCATTCATTCTCGAAATAATATATCAGATTAAGTACCATTTTTTTTTGCTTGAGGATGCAAAATACCGGAAAACTGCTTCTTATTATTCATATTGTCACTTTGAATGGTCAAAGTCATAAAACTGAAAGTGAGTATGTCTTTGTTGAATTTTATGACCCGCATGATAAGACTGCATTTGACTATATCATTTAAATTCTTGCAATCACAACTCAGAGCACTCGAAATTTGAGTTCAATACGTTGATATCTCTTTCAATTTTGCTTCCACAAAAAAACTGTGGACATCAAAATTGTAGGAAATCTTATGATTATAACATGATGAATGTAGATTTTGGAAAAATGAATTTTTTAACCCTCAAATCTTCAAAAATTTGAAACTTAAGCTTCAACTATAATGAAAATGACAAAATCAGTGATAATATAAGGAAATATAGGAAAAAAGTTGTTAAAAAATTTGGTAATGCCTTCAAAAATCGAAAATCTTTTTAAAAAATGCCAATTCTATAATTAGAAGCCGGAAAAACGAGAGTCAAAGTTTGCTAGTCATTGACAGAATACTATAAGAAATAGATTATTAAAGTTTCCTGTTAAATTGTCACATTTGTCGAAAAAATAGACCTTTACACACGAATTACACACAATATTTTTTCTACTGCCGACAATTTTATCAAATTTACTAGTAATTTTCTTTAAGCACTACACTTTAAACAAATTCTATTTTGTTTCTTAAATATTCACAGATTTTTGTGGCGATAAATCATTAGAAACATTCTCTGCTGCGTCTGATACGTTTTGTGGTGTATTTATCTGTAAAACTTATTCCCAATTTTTGTGGGCAACAATGTTAAATACCAATAATTGTTAAATCGAAAGCAGTGTATAGATTTTATTTATTGCAGATTGTAATTTGTCCATTTATTTTTTTGGACTATATTATTTTATTCTTATTTTTGTTGATCTCAATTATTTTTCAAAATATTTTCAGTAATAATACCTCCCAATAAGTACGGCGTTATCCCGTATTAAAAGTTAAATGCAAAATAAGATAATTATTCCTTAGAAATTACCAAACATTCTAAACTGGCAACGCTGCTTTTATATCAGATTGGTAGCTGGAACTGAAAACACGCCCAACGCTGAATGTCGTACTTGTGTAAATCGTATGGTTCGAATAGACTTTTCGCTATCTATATGTACCTAACTATTCAGTTTTCTAGAAAAATAAGCACGTTGGAATAATTGCTCCTTTTGTACACATGTAGTGGTACAACAAAATCCAAAGTTAGAAAAAAAAAGACCTTACACAGTTTGGAAAGAACTGTATACTTCATTTTTTTCCAGATTATAATGTTGAGCTGCCTTCTCCATCTAATAGTGACTCCATACTTCTTGTTAGTCGAGGTATTTGGCGATGCTAATATTTTTTTTGTATTGCTTCAACTAATTTGGGTTTCCGGACATATCGGACGGATTTTGATAATCGTAGAACCTTGTCAAGTATGTATTAACGAGGTAAGCTGTGAAATTATGAAATTTAAGCCTAATACATACTGCGATTCGTCATGCTTTTTTAAGACGAAATTTCATTTATATCGAAAAATTAAGTTCTCCAGTCGAGATTTCAGTGTTTTTTCATAGGAGAACTCCCAAAACAAAAACGTATATTTGCTTAGATTAGTTCACAATTGATTAAATTACTTTATAGGATATTAAAAGGATAAGATGGGAATGATAGATATACAAATAAATTGTTACTCTCATTAATCAATTTTTAATTTTCTTCCAGCATGAAAAAACATCTAATTTAGTTTGTGAACTTTTGATGATCCAAGTAGATGAGCAAGTTAAAAATGCTGTACGTATTTAAAAACCCTCTTTTTACAAAATAAAATTTTAAAAAAAAAATTGTTCCAGCTAACCGTACTATTATTGCAACTAAGCTACTGTAAGCTGAACTTTTCTTCGTGTGGATTTTTCAAAATCAATAGATCTCTATTGACATCGGTGAGTAAAAATTTTTAATTTTTGTAATATTTTTTTTAATTTTAACAATTTAAATCAACTTATTTAACATTCTGAACATTTCTTTCGACTTTCTGTTCTGAAAGCACTTCACAAGATATTAATGAGCACCTACATTTTTGTTTTAGATTGCTGGAGCTGTAACAACATATTTAGTAATATTATTTCAATTTAAAGACGCATAATTCATTTGGTACTAATAAATATATATTTATAGTTCGTTTTTTTCTTCCTTACTGTGCTAGAAAATAGTACAACATACACCAAGGTGGTGAAGAGTATTATTATTGACCGATATAACGTTAATTTTGTCCACTTTCCTTATATTATATTTATAGAGAAGCAAGCAGATGTTTGAAGTCTAGTAGCTGAAATTTTTAAATACTTGTCCTTACATAGCCCTATATAGAATCCCAAGACACACCTCTTAAAAAACGTCTATACCAAACCGTAAGAATATCTAGAAAGACTCAGAGACTGTCATTAACTGAGTAGACAAAGGGAATTAAGTAGATTACCATTAAACTTGGAAGCATCAAGTATTGTTATAGAATGATTTGAATAATATCAACTCTAATACCCTGTATATCGAAAACTAGTCTAGAATTGGTCGAGAAGTCGAGTATTACATCACATCAGAAAGTTTTAACAATATAAATAATAATAAAAAATATTCACTGCAATTTACATGCTCTTAATTATGAACATTTTATCAAATTTCAATTTATCATTTTTACTAATTTCCATTCATTTATTGTTGTTGTCACTAAAAAAGAAGAGCTTTAAAAAAACAAATCACCTGACCAAGCTTCGTATTTTGATGATTAAAATTATGTAGCGCTGAACTAACATGTTTTTGCCTGTACGAGTTTGTTTTTTTCTGACGTTTGTGATGATAATGTACATTGCAAAAAAGGTTTTTAAACAAACAGTAGCTCGACGTATAGATAGAATCTATTTATTTCAACTTTATAAAATAAAAATAGAAAATATTATTTTTCATACTTTAATTTTTTTTTAGAATTATATGAAATTGGTAAATACAGGGTGTTTCTAAATTCATGCTGAAAAATTCTGGAGGTGATATTTCCAAAATTTCTTCACTCCACTCATTTACGAGATATCACCCTTGTGTATCTGTAGAGTAGGGAGGCTTACAGCACTTGGACCACATGTGACTCATTGTACATCCTCCCGAGGAGTTGTCCATCTCCTTTATTTCTGCAGGTGTAGGCCAAGACTCACCGAATAAACACTCTCTAATTGACGATAACTCCAGACTTGCCAAACTTATACTTCTGTACCTTTCAATAATAAATTTGTTTTATAATCAAATTTACGAAATTCATTATCATCTCCACACTGCATGCTGACCAAATTTTAACAAAGTTAATGATTCCTATCCAACTTCGATTTAATAATCAAACTCAACTTCGTAGTAAATCTATCATTAGAAACCTTTTCTCCTGTAAAAACAGGTACGTACTCGCCATTTTATATACAGCTAAAAATAAATTTTTTTTTAATCTTTTCAACACCAACAAGTTGAGGCATGGGTTTAGATCAAATAAAACACACAGCACTAACAGGTGAACTAACTGAACGTCTAAAAATATTGAAAAATTAAAAATATTCAACAATAAATGTATTTCAGGCAGAGATTTATGCTATCTTAGAATGTGTCAGAATTATCAAACATGTCAAATGTGGGAGTAGAGTACAATAAGCCAATAGGCTACAGAGCTCCCGGCATCAGACGGGTTCCAAAACACACAAAAAATGTTTCCTACAAACACAACCTGAGATGTGAATATCACAATAAAATTTTAGTCAGCATGAAATATTATTTGTAACGCCAATGGTGTTACAAGGCGACATAGATAAACAAGACTGATTTAGGTTTCTGCGCAAGACAGTTGGCAAACTTTACGTGGCTTCTTATTATGTGAAACAGAGTCTACTTCGTTTGTTACAATTGATATATCAAACATTATTCGCTCTGGCAGTTCTATGGAAACCACTAACAATCCTGCCGGACCTGGAGTTTCCCTTAATTCACTCCTAATGTGTACCGACTCTAAACTAAATTAATTCTCCTAATAATAGACAAAGACAAGATAAAACCGATGTGGTTAATGTCAACAATTAAAATAATGGGTTTTACCGGCAACGTAATTTCAACCAAAAAGAAAAACGACCAATGACCTATTTTGTAATTGAATAGCTATAGAGAACGATATTATAGGAAGTAATTGGAAGTAATGTCAGTGGGACATTAGAAAAAGACCTAAGACACAATGCCGCTACAAAGGGTACGTCTGCATCTTATTTTTAAAGATCAACATTAAAGATAAACATCAACGAATCAAATCAAAGTCAAAGATTAGAGTTAAGCTTTGTAATACATTTAAACGGTTCATTATTGTGATATTTTGATCAGGATTAATCAAAGACCTGCCATTTTTAGGAAGATTTAAGAAGAGTTTATAATGTTTTCTCTAATATTAGATCGTTACAGTTTTCTATTTTATATTTAAAGCATTTTCCGGTCGACCTTTTAAAATTTTCCCCGTGTTGAGACCTAAAAGGGAATAAATTGGCTCAATATGATATATACGGGTTAAATGCTTTAAGGCCCGGTTAGTGTAACTCCGAATGGCAATATTTCATGGGTCAGTAAAGGGTTAATGCATTGCTGAAGGTAAGTAATTAAGATGAATACAGGGGTAGGGACTTCTCTTATACCAACCCACGGGAATTATATTGGCAGTTCGTTGTTTCAATTGACTGCTCTTTCTAATTAATTATTCTGTGTGTGTTTTTGTACTATAAATATCAATAATTCTAGGGAAGCACTTTCAGAAGACCAATTAACCTCGAAAATAATTTGCAATAATATAACTTGAACTAAAACGTTAAATGTAACATCTCCACACAACTAAAATTCTATTTGACAAAAAACCTGGCGGATTTGTAAAGCTATCTACTCTATTTACTCTAAGTGCCTGGGCTGTTGAGACCCAGCCAAACGTGAATGAATGAATGATTTCTGGCAAAATTCTACATATGTATTTTGAGTGAATATCCAGCATTAAAGGAAGAAACTTTAAAAAACATTTTCATACCAATTTCCAAAAGAAAAAATTAAAAAACGCCAAAAATTTGTAATTTTGTCAGTTCTTCACCTTCAAAAACCATCATGAAACTTTCGAAAAATCACATTTTCAAATTAAAAAGTCTTTTCTCGTTTGCTGTTCAAAGCCGCTGCACTATAATGAAGTCGCCTTGCCTTGTATCAAATTAACAGGAGATAAAGAGAAGAAAAAAAAAGTATAAAAAAAGCGTAAGAAGCAAAATAAACGTATTCCGTTACCTATAAAGATTCTTTCGAAGAGCTTTTGGGATGGGATTAAATAAGATGAAAGAAAAATCCGGATCATGGGTTAACACGAAACGGGGCGAAGTAACTTGATATTTATACATCCTGTATCAGGTTCGGAAAAAAGGTTTATTTTATATGCGGCTATATTTCTCGAGATATTGCTTTAGTAATTTGTATTACTTTTAGTACTTGATACAGTTCGGTCAAAGATTACAGAATAAAAATATAAGATGTTTCGAATTTATCGCGTAAAGCACCGATGCCGCTGGTGACTGTCTGGTGACTTGGATGGTACAGTACGTCGCCACGTCCTTACTTGCATTTAATTTGGCATATTATACGGGACGTCGCCCGTCGAGCGCTGTTTTTTTAGAACGGTGTTTATTGGTTGTTCGTGTTTTATATATATGTTGTATGGATTTTTAAAATATATTAATTAATTGTTGAAATGAGCAAAAAGTCATATTAATATTTTTCTCTTTAATAGCAAAGCTTAAACACTAAATATTTTGTAATATTTGCTAATTAACACATAAACCAAACTCCAAACTTAGTATTTTACAACATTTATAAAAATTTTTATTAAAGGTATCCTGCATCTGCTTCTCTTTTTACTGTTTTAAACCTTGTCAATCCAAAAAATACGCGTTATTTAAAGATCAAAATTTAAGATTTAGTGGCCCTATTTTTCTGGTGGCTAATGAGTATATTTAATTGATTTTGTGATAAATATCTGCTAGATTATCAATAAGTATCACAAAATTACTAAGATGCTGGATAAAAACTGAATTGATTCAACTTAAAAATTCAAGTTTATTTTTTTCTTACCTTTTTAAATTCATATCCCGAACATTTTTCGAAATAATTAACATTTAAAAATAAACCTTTGTGATAAAGAATCCTATTAATTTAAATATATATTTATCTAATTACCCCTGTATAGCTTAAAATAAAATAAGCTTTTCGAACTTATCTCGTATCTACCGGTCTCGTTATTGACAACAAAAGCGAGTCGTAAACATAATTTATGACAGCGGCGTCCGTTTGGGACAGCAACTTGAATCAAACCGCCCTGGAGTGAAACATCTTATATTTTTATTCTGTAATCTTTGGTTCGGTCTATGCTAGAGATTTAATATTATTTTTATTTATTTTTAGTTATTTGCAGTTCATTTTCCCCGTCCCAAACCTCCTAATCATTATTAGTATCCTCATTTTTCATCCTTTTTTGTTTATTTAAAACGAGGAAGAACTGAATCGACACGTAAAAACAGGCTGCTTAGCTAAATATATAAAAACAAGATAATTAACTTATTATTCTATCAAACTTCCCCTTAAAAAGGAAATAAACTTCATGAGTCATTCGTTATGCTACATGTGAGCAATAACACACTTCATATACCAGTGACGGAGCGTTGGGGGCAGATATATTTTTACCGGAAAACTAAATAATCGAATTTAGCTCGTCAACTTTCTCACTATAATTGAAAAAATGGTAAATATCGTTCATCCAGTACCATCCAAATGTAGGGAGTGGAGATTTTGGGAATAAAATTAAGTATTTGAGAAGGGTCAATAAAACAATCTAGCAAACACTGACGAGAGCTTATTTACCCGACTCAGCACCAATGTCAAACTTAGTAGTAGCATAACAATATTTAAGTAAATAAGTAAATATCAGAAAATAAGAAATAGAAAACTAAAAAAAAAACAAGAAAACCCAGGCCCAAACCCGGTTGATCAAAGTGTAACCATGTATAGAAATATCAGAAAATAAGAAATAGAAAACTAAAAAAAAAAACAAGAAAACCCAGGTTCAAACCGGGTTGCGAACCTAGTGCCTCTGGGTTGTAAAATCAGTATCCTACTAACTGGGCTAATCTGCTCACATTCAGTCACATCGAATAGAAGGTAAAAGGCTGCTTGGACGAATGCGCAATCGCAAAAGCCACATGTTACTACTAAATTTGACAACGTCGGTGCCGTCGGGTAAATAAGCTCTCGTCTAACACTGTACTTACTGTCAAATTATAGTTCATTACCTTACCGACATACATAAGCGCTAAATTTCGAAAAGGTCTTATTGGGCTAAGGATTTCGACGATAAGGAATTACCACAACCCTTCCAATATATGAAGGACTTGATGTTTGGCATTGAGAATCTAGTAATAAGGATAGGTCTAGATCAGGAACTGAGCTCTAGTGTAATCAGTTCCAAAATGGTGTGGGAATGCCTAGACATACTCAATGAACTAGGCGAGAATATAGTAACCCTACTATGGATTCCAGGACACACTGGAATAGAAAGAAATGAAATAGCAGATGAACAAGCAAAGAAGGGGACTGAAATACCTTTTTGGGGGCCTGAGCCCAATGTAATATTGAAAGAAATAGGTAAAGCCGAGAAAAAGAGAAGATCTGACCATTGGAAAGATCTAGTAGGCTTATACCATCAAAGACTCTTCTGGGTGACTACAACCTGTTGAGATCAAATGAATGCATAAGTCAAAGTAAAACTGCGCTAAGAGTTTTAACAGGGATCCTAACGGGACATTGTCGCCTGATTGGGAACCTGAAAAAGCTCAAAATAGTGGAGAAAGAAGAATGTAGATTTTGTGGCATGGAAAAAGATACTTTCCAACTGCACAGCACTTCAGAATCCTAGAGCACAGCATTTGGGAGATTACTGGATAGAAGAGGAAGATTTACCTAAGTTGAAGCTTGCAGATATCCTAAAATTCATCCGGGAAATGGGACTACTAGAGCTACTGGATTTTCTGAGACTCTCAAGAGAAACTAAGTATAAGTGAGGGGGCACAATAGGTCTTTTGGATCTTGGTAAACGTCACACAAAGAAAAAATAGACCAGGAACTCTGTCAATTCCTATGTTAATCTCAATTCTAGCACACTCTAAAGACTTAGGTAAATAATTTTTGTAAACTTTATGAGATAAGGTTCAGATTAATGATTGAAGAATTGGAAATTTAACTAAACAAAATGTCACTCTTATTAGACACTAAAAGGAAATGAATTTTCCATTATTTTTATTATTGTATCCTCAAAAAATTCTGCGTTTATGGAGTAGTCGTAGAGTCTACATGGCTGAAAATGAATGGACTGAGGAAATCGATAAAATCCTGGAAAATACTCGTATCTAGGTGGCGCTTAGCGTTTTCATCTGTTTTCCATTTCAGTCTGTTTCGACCACAGCACATAAACAGTACGTTCCTTCGTGTACATCGCTATTGTTGGATATGTAAGTACAATAATTATTATGACTATTGTTCAAAAGTTGGAGATTAATTGGTTTAACGGTTATTTTGAATTAGGTTAGGAAATAAGAAGCAATAACTATGTTTTAAAAATTAAATATGGGTAAACAATGTCCTGTTTCTATTAATATTTTCAACTAACTAACAGTCGAATTGTTATTAACAACTTCTCTTTGATTATGTAAGGCTCTCGAATTTTTATTTCATTTTTTTTCGTTGAAATTGGATCTATTGATTCAGTTGACATTTGAGATAAAAGTAATTTTGAATATTGACTAATGATTTGATGACAATAACTTGCTAAATCCATATTTTTATAACAATTCTTCAATAATGGAATTAATTATATGTTGTTGATTGCAAATTTTCATCATATTTATTAAATTTACTATAAATAATGTTTAAACAAATTTCAGAAAACTGAATGTATATAAAATTATATGTGGATGAAGCATACCGGCCAATGAAAATCTGAATAAATGAACACAAAAAGAACATAAAACACTGGGAGGTTTACAGATCAAACTAACTAACTCTGAATTAACTTTAGACAAGTAAGAAATTGTATTTTCACTTTATTTGGCTTCAAGGCTATAAATTTTCTAATAAAACAATGATAATTATTCCTTTATAAACATTTACAGTATCCTTTGTTACACTGTCTAACAAAAACTAGACGAAAAAACGGAAATAAAATCTCAGAAAACTGAATAAATATGAAATTTTATGTAGTTTAAACATCTATGTCATTGAAAATTATTTTTGAGAAACATCATGTTAAACAAAAATTTAAATACTGTATAAAACAAAATTATCAAAGCTAGCATTATATACAAAACAATTTCCAACGTGGGTTATTCATTATAAATTACCACACCCCCTATCATTGTTATTATTACTTTTAGAAAAAAAAGTCTCACATAAAAGTTGTTTGGTTACAGCTGTATTTTCTTGATATTCCATCAAAAGTTCAGTAGCGTGCAAATTTAAGTGGATACAAAAAATAGTAGTTCTTTTTCAAATGGGACACCCTGTATACTTTCACATTTTTGGAATGGACAATTTTTCTGATTTCAATAATATATAACATGTTACCCCTACCTTGTACCGTTTTTGAGTTATGAAATGTAAATCTTAGTTTTAGTCATTACTGTAAATATGAAAAAGATAATTTATCAAAGTAAGCAATGGAAATGACAACTGATACTTATTTGATGATTGACCGTTCCATAAATGTGAAAATATACAGGGTGTCCCATTTAAAAAATAACTATTATTTTTTTATCCCCTTAAATTCGCACGCTACTGATTTTTTGATAAAATATTAAGAAAATTCAGCTGTAACCAAACAACTTTTATATAAGAATTTTTTTCTGAAAGTAATAATAACGATGATAGGGGGTGGGTAATTTATAATGAATAACCCTGTACCTTTTTAAAAGCATAGAATTGTAAGAAATGATTCAGGCGATGGGTTTGAAAGCATTTTTCATGGGAGATTTATTTGTATAGAAAAGTGAAAATCATCTAACAGCCACTATGCTACAATCGGAAAAGCTATTTTCATAGAATTCTAAAAAAAGGACGATCTGAATTCGAAGTGGATATTTTTTTATATCTTTTAGGAACCGATTTCAATAATTCTTTTTGCATTAGAACCAGTATACACCGAGACAGCAATAAAGAAAGAAGTTATTAAATAAGCATGAAGGATTTATTAAAAATCAAAAATCAAAAAAAAGCAATCAAGATTTTCGTATCTATTCGTTCTAAATTGCAAATACAATAGAATTTTCGATGTTCTAGTTTAAAGTAGATATACTTTCTTTCATCACATATGCAACTAGCAACCACCGGTAGCACTACTAAATATCCTGTCCAAAAATATCCTGCCAAAAAAAACCCGTCGAAAATATCCCCAGCCAATAAAACCCTGCCTCAATAATATCCTCAAATGAAAATATATCTGAGCCAAGATACAAGTCATTACTTGGGTTAAGAAGGGTGGATCCAATTATTATATTCCCTTCCCCTTCTTGAATGCATTACAATGCATTCATCCCTTCCATCCAATACTTTTTAAGGTGGAATGCGCAGCGATATTTTTGTAGGGGTTATTTTTGGTAGGGGATTTTACGGGATAGTTTTTTTTGCAGGATATTTTTGCCAGGATATTTAGTCCTAACCATTATTCAACAGCTAAATTTATTTTAACAAAAATCTACAATCAGAAGTGGGATTTATCAGGTAACAGTATAGAATGATATGAGGTACCTAAACAAATGAATCAAAACTCCTGAAAACAAAAACGATACCCAACATAACATACTGCCGATGATATCCCGTTGAATTTTCAAAAGACTGATTGGATGGGATTTCGTTTATCATCCATGAAATCAGTATGGACCGCAAGGATATAAAATTTCTATAAGGGATGGAATAAAAAAAAATTTCCTTTGTTAAGGTAGACGCCTGATGGTATACAGGGTGTCCTGTAAATAGGTACCGTAAATTAGAGGCATGATAGATCGTTAAGAAGTATTTAAAATATCCAAAATGCTTTAATTTACGGTACTTATTTACGAGACACCACGGCGGCTCAAGCGTCATTGACACCGGCATAAAATTCAACTATCCTAAACCCCTAATATACAATCAATTACACCAGACACACATTTACAGTAATAAAGGGAAGAGATTTATACTTGTGGTTAAAAACAGTAACCATAGCATTTACAGTACCACAAAATTTTCAATTAAAATACATACTACCTCATTAATATTTAAAGGATAATGGAAAATTCACATGTTAACATGTTTAAACTGCAAAATTTCAAGTAATAAACGTCATCAGGTCCATTTTCACATGAGGTGCACGTAATAACATGTTATTAGGTAGTTGCATTCGATTTTATGATTGCATTAAGTCATTAATAGATGACTAGCAAAATGAATTCAATACAAAAGGATTATGTTATGGTTTTGCGGAGCTTTATTGAAAAGGATTTTCTATACGAATCACATTAAAAACGATCAAAAAGAGATTGTGGAAAGTTGTTAACATGTTAATGTGAAAATATGCCAGTATCTTTGGCAAAAGACAACAAAGTGTCTTTAATATGCGTGACAGCACATGAGGGGAATGCAGTGAATGAAATGACAGACATTTGGCAGATAGTTTTTAAATGTAAAAGGGCATATTTTGATGACTTTTTCACTAGAGTAAATTGATAACTGACAAAATTTGAAGGTTTTGAACTGACAATTTTTTGTCTTGTCGCGACAATTTTTTGACGTTTAATATATCAAATCTATGTGTATAGAATTCTATCACTCTGTGATAAAATTCAATATAAAATCTTTGTTAGTGGTTTCTAAGGAAACTGAGTTGTTTATATATTTATTTATTCAACTGTCTAAAAATTATTAAAACTGTTTCAAAAATTTAAATAAGTATTATTAACATGAATAATACAAGATTTGGAAATGATTCAATAAATGAAATAGAGAGTACAATTAAGCAAAGTACACCGCGAAATACAATGAAGACAAAAAAGTCTGCGTGGGAACAGTTTATAATGTTTCTGGACGCACGTAATTATACGTTAGAAAAGGATACTTCTGAACAAGTTATAGCAAAAATTGTTGAAGATTATGGTTTTAATAGGAAAAAAAAGAGATGGAACTGATTATACTGAAGCTAGTGTGAAAACACTTTGGAATACGACTGCTCAAATGGTTCAGGAAAAATATTGTCTAGAATTTAACATCAAAATTGATCCATTTAAAAATATAACCTATAAATTTGCTAGATTGGCCAGGGATACAAAACGTAAAAAGCTTCAGGCTGAACCTGAAACCAGAAAAAGAAGTTCTAACGCGTTTACCAAAGAAGAATTAATGGAAATGGTAGAAAGCTATTCTGAAGATAATCCTGATGGGTTACAAAAAAAGTTTTTTCATTTATGTTCGTTCGAATTAGCATGGCGTGGAAATGAAGCTGCTAATTGTGATATTAATTACTTTAAAAAAGAATATGATAATATAGGTCATTTTACTGACAAGGTATAAAAAAATTGAGGTGGAATAGTTTTCGGTACTCATGCGCCGATTCCTCCTAGACTATAAGAACTGTTGGTCATTTTCCTAAACTAAGATGTCAACTAAACATCCTACAACAACTAAGACTCTTTTTTCCTTACCAGGAGAATAATTCATTGATAATATCTCTCCACAAAAGCCAATATACACTCGTGATGTCGAACTGGAGCAATCAATAGCAAAATATCCGTGTGTCAGCTGATATCACCGATTTTGGATAGTGAAACTATATATATATGAAGCATTTTATTTTTGGAATGAAATTCAATATCACGATATTAAAGGAAATAAAAGAGAACAATTTTCAATAAACCAGGAGATACAGGTATACAAGTATAGTACAGAAAATGATGCATTTTATGAAAAAAAACTGTGGAGAACAAAATTGCAGCTTCTAAAAAACTGGAATTTCTCCACGGCCAATACGACTGAGTTAATGGTTAACCTTATTTTGAAAAATTTAAAGTCAATTAACAGGAAACTTTGCATTTTCTGTTGTTGACCATCCACCCTACAGTACCGACAACTTTTTTAATTTTACCAAAAATTAAAGACCTAACCTAACCAGAAATCAATCATAAAATGCGTGGTCAATAACGCGTTCAATACAGATTAAGTAAAAAAACCACCTCCTCACTTCTTAGAAATCAGACAACCTGGACCATACCACAAGACGGTATAATGAAAAGGTATAAGAAGGAATGGGTTTTAAATACCATTACCAGACTTGGAAAGAATGCCATTTGATGGTACACAGACGGCTCAAAAGCAAAAGAAGGAACTGGGATAGGAGTGTTCGGGCCAGGAACCAAACACTCCGAAAGCTTGGGGAAAACCCCAAGTATCTTTCAATCATAAATCCACGCCATAATAAAGTGAGTTCAATGTTGATAAAGGATACAGAAGACAAAGGATTATCATAATGTCGAATAGTCAAGTAGCCATTAAAGCACTGAGCTCTTGTGTAATCAGTTCCAAAATGGTGTGGGAGAACAATATAGTCACCTTACTATGGATTCCAGGACAGAATAGAAGGAAACGAAATAGCATATGAACTAGCAAAGAGGGGGACTGAACTACCTTTTTGGGGGCCTGAACCCTTTTGCGGAATCAGCCCCAATGTAATATTGGAAGAAAAAGAGAAGATCTGACCATGATACAGCTGTTATATTCTCTGGTGAAGACTGGGAAACACGGGTAAAAAACGGCATGAAGGAGGTAAAAAGACAAATTACATAGCTTTCTCATTAACATGCCAACATACCTATTTATAATAAAATATTAATAGAGGAAAACACACATTTTGAAATAACTGATAATTGTTCAAAATAGCAAATGGACATACCACGTGCACTACCTGACTGGTAAAATTCGAAAATTAATCAGAAAGTTTTATATTTTACAAAAGTTTTTGAGCACTAAATTGTAAAACATTGGTAGAGTCACTTATTAGATATGGTATAATAGTATGGTGAGGAACATACAAAAGTAACATAAAACCAATAAAGCTAATACAAAATTATATCCTAAAGGTGTTTTTCAACAAAAACAGATTGTATCACACCAGCTTATCATACAATGAGAGTATTTGTGATGTGGGTTGTCTTTATATTTTTTTGTCCTGTTATTATTTTCATGAATCAGATAAATTAAAAAAAATTGTAGATCATCAATATTGTACCAGATCAAACAGCAACAAACGGTTGAAAATTCCACTATGAACTTGAAATTTATTGACTATCTAGCACCTAAATTTTATAATTTATTACCCGTTGATATAAGAAGTATAACAAATTGAATTCATTCAAGAAACAATGTAGAACATATGTTGTCAGAAGCTTGGAAACATTTAAAAACATTCTTATTTAATACCTCGAAACAAACTTTGATAAAAAGTAATTCAACTTTTCAATTTTTTAAATATTGTCAAAAAATTGTACGTTAGATTTTAGTTAAATAGTGCTATTATTCTAACCGTATAAAATATAAGAAAATTTTTTTAATAGGCACATAAAGAAGCTCCTCCTTCTAGGTGCCTTTCAAATGGATAGCTTATGCATTACATTAGTCGAGCGGATAAAGCACAAAACATTCAAATATGGCATCGGCAAACACCCCCCGGATACCTGGTGCCCCCGAACCTCGACCTGGACATCATCCCCGAGAACTTTCTTGACAATATCGACAAAAACAGCCCGGAAATTATTGGAGGCGTGTTTTATGAGGCGCGAAATCACGATTTCACGTCGAAAACGACATTCCCACCACCTGGTGCACCGCAACCTGCGCTTGAACATCGTCTCCGAGGGTTTTCCAAACAAAATCGAAAAAGGTGAACCGAAAATCGTTATAAGGGGTTTTTTGGGCCGCTTAATCAGAATTTTGCGCGGGAAACGACTCCCTGAACACCAGGTGCGCTGTACCCTGGCCTCGAACAGCCCAAAAACCCCTTATAACGACTTTCGGTCCACCTTTTTCGATTTTACTTGGAAAACCCTCAGAGACGATGTTCAAGCGCAGGTTCCGGTGGTGGTGGAAGGGTCATTTTCGGGGTGAAATTGTGATTTCGCGTCTCAAAAAACACGCCTCCAATGATTTGCGGGCTGTTCTTGTCGATATTGTCAAGAAAGTTCTCGGGGATGACGTCCAGGTCGAGGTTCGGGTGCACCAGGTGTCCGGGGGGGTTCGCCGATGACATATTTGGATTCAGCCACCCGAAAAACCCCCGGGCGCGGAGTTTTTTTCGTTCTCCTCGTGATTTCTTGGAGAGTCCCACGGAGACGAGGTTCATCGGCGTTCCTGAGCCCCAGGTGTCCGTTCAATACAAAAAAGTGCAAAGCTTTTCTTCATCTCCACGATAACAAAAACATAAAAAAAAACAACTATGGATTCCTGTCTTTCATTGAGCTTGGCGTCTCGTCGGCTTAAATATTTGATGAACATAACTTGTGAGTCATAAAGCGGCATAAGGGCTCTTATAACCCTTCCTGTCACAAAGTTCGAAGCTTTCTAGCGTCGGGAGTTTTGAATTTATGCTATGAAAATGAATTTCACCACGATGTGATATGCAGGTGTAATTTAGGATATGAAAGTTGATGAAGGTTCGGGTCTTGGGGTTTCGGATTATATTTTTTTCAATTTGCCTACACCGGCTGGTTGCTGCGTTTGCTTTTTATTAGATTGTTTTATATATTTATGAATATAGAGATGGAATGAAAAAGAATAAAAAAACCCTGCCTTCAAATGCAGAATTTTTATATAGGGTGATTCACTTAAATATGTTCGTACATTAAAAATAAATTTAGGCACACTGAAAATATTATAAATTACTCTTATTTAATGGGTCTATATCGTTCATGTTGATGAATTTTCAACTTATATATTTAAAAAGCAAATATATATATTTTTTATGAAGTTTTTCAATAAGTACAAGTAAAAATATTACTCACATTTTGAAGTCAACTTCATGTCGTACTTTCCATACCAATACCATTTGTACTGCACCATTTCGAAGCACTAAAAACTAAAATCGACCATTTCCATTTACCGGCCGGCGATTGCCACCACATTTACCACAGACCTTACAAGTATACATATCACATAAATTTCCCCATGATCGTTGAGTGAAAAATAATAAATCTATTTATCATACAACGCCATGATACAGCCTCTAGGTCCACTACGTTAGAGCAACTTCGAGCCAGTATCGGTGTTTAGCTTGTTTTTTATAGGGTAACTCAAGACTCTATAAAAACCGGTTGCATGTTTCATTTAAAATAGATTACATTTTAGAGTACTGTATGAAAATACACATCTCATGTTGTAATTTACTAAATTAAATACATACAATTCGGTTAGTATAGAGTAGATGAGCGTAACCCAACAGTTCTCGTCCACGTAGCCCAAGAAAACCGTGCCATATTACCAAGACACTCTTTTAAGTCAATACAAAGTTACAAGTTTTTTTTGAAAATTCTAATTGGGAAAAGTACGAGAATCAAGAATATTTAAGTTTAGAATTGCTAAAAATAGAATCAAAAGTGAAATGTACAACCCCAATAATTACTTGAAAAATTATTACCAAAAAAATTAATATTTATTAAGTCTAATTTGAAAAAAAAAACTTGATAACCAAAGTGTACCACAAAAATTATCGAGTAGTCCCAGTAATCTGGCCACAAAAAATGTCTTTAGTGAAATATTGAATTTTCCAAGCAAATTAAAAGAGATTAAAAATATAAAAATTAATTTATAGTGATTGAGTTGAAAAAAATTAAGATTGTCAAAGACTACAGGTCTTTATTGTACTCCAAGGAAAAATATGTGATCAGAATATTCTATTTCAAACACACACATAAATTTGAAAATTTGAAAAAAATTTCAGTTGATAAAAAAGTCTATTCATGATGCAACAGTATACACCATTATCTATGTCAATTAAAAAAATTTGCAAAAAATTAAAATGTCATTAATTGGAAACACCCAAAATAATATATATGTTGTCACTTCTTCTGAGTTGTCTGGAAGATCTCGTTGTATATACCTAGTGCGTTCTGGAAGTACCTACGCTAAATAAAAATATGCTAAGCTAAATAAATGTTTTAAATTTGGAAAAAAAATTTTAGGATCCTAAAAATAATTCCGAGTTATAAAAATATTAATTTCCTAAGTAATTTCTCTTTATATATTATTGATTAAATTTATTTTTTATATTTAATAATAAGCTAAAATAACTAAATAATTTAAATTAGAAAGATCTTAAGATATTGGTATTTTTAAGTAATTTTTTTTATTGGATAAAATTTATTTTTGTATTATTCCTATTTTAATTTAAAAATATTAAATCGTATTTGATGGTTGCCCTATATTTGCTTCCAGAACATTGCACCAGGAATCCTTTGTTCTTCTGTACCTAAATATTAATTTCCAAGTTGTCGGGAGCAATCGGTCCTACCTAGGGAATTTTGAGTCTAAATATTTAAAAAATTATAATTTTGTAAATGATCAATAATATTGATAGCTAAATAAATGTTTTAAATTATTTTTAAGATTTAAGATTTTTAAAACTTTGTTTAATTAAAGAGATGTTTTTTTTATATATTCTAAAATTAATAAAATTTGTTTTATAATTATTACTCTTTTTATATATTATATTATTTAATTTTTGACCGATTTGCTCACAGATCATTGCTGCATGAAAAAACTTGACCTGAAAAAGAAGAAACACAAACAAAATCCACATAAAAATATCCTCTTGCTGGGGTGTTTCCAATATTTAATATATTTAAAAAATGATTTTAATTAAAATGAATAGCAAAAACATTTCAGGCACACTTTTTGAATAACAAAAATAGAGCATATTTAAATTAAAAAAGTTGTATAAAGAAAAAAATAATCAAAAAACAGTCAAAAATGCTTAAAATATGAAATTTTTAAATCTATTAATATTTAAACCATATTATCTCACAATTATATCTATTTTTGTTATTAAACACAACAACCACCTACCTTTAGGCATATCGCTTTTCACCAAACGAAATAAAAGTTAAAATCTGTAAAGAAAAAAAGAAATTCAAATATTTGATAACAATCTTCTCATAACATAAAAACACTTCAATTTAAATTTTCAAAAAAATATTCAAAAGTTTATATATTTTTTCGATCTGGCAACATCTAACTACTGGAATTCTATCTTAACATACGCATTAAACAACGTACCTAAAAAAACTATTTTCTTTGTTTGAGCATTGAAAATACCACTGATTACTAGTTTACAAATACCTCAACACGACATGGAAAAAGTTCATATTTATTCATTTTTCCATCTTTCATTATCAATTTCGCGTAAATTTATATGAAGTAGAATTGTTTTATAAAAACTTTGTATTATATGCTTAATATAGTAAAACTTTTTGCTTTAATTACCATAAGAATATGATTTTTACAAAGCTACACAATTCATAGAAAAATATTTTCTATTTCAAGTCAATCTGGCAACACCTATTCCTGGAATGATGTCTAGACTAACTACGCATTGAAAATCACTTGAAAAATGCTATCAAATTTATTAGCAATAGATTTATAAAAAGCTTAATAAGACTTTACACGATAATAAAACTATTTTCTTTTTATCTATTCTATATAAACTACTTCCATTTTAAATATCTAAAAATACTACATTTGAATTTACATACTTTTACGTGAAATCAACTCATAACTCTTACTTATGCAAAGTAAAAAAGTCCCGAATACAATATAACAAGTATACATTATTAAAAAACAATAAATAAAGTTCCAATAACCTAAATTATATTTAAAAAATGCATATTAATTAATAAAACATTACCTGAATTACAATATACATGTTCACTGTTTAAAACACAGACACTAATTGCAATGCGTAACAAAGAAGCTTTATTCTGCTAGGTTAAAATTCTTCGAAGCCAACTTTCTAGGAAAAAGCCTGAAGCTCGCAGGCTTCTGATTGGCCGTTGATAAGTCAGGTGGCGTAGGCACACGAAAATCGCATTGTTTTTGTAATATTCGATAAATAAGTGAATATACGAGGTGGAGAGGAATGAAAGTATGGTTACGTTATTTTTTAATAGAGGATTGAAATATTAACATTTAAAAAATTTAGTTATAGATGTAGATATTAAGGTATTTTTATTTAATTGGCTGATTTGATTTATGTACTGGGTGGCACAATTAGAATGGATAAGTATTATATGAAATTAATATGTTATATACGAGGAGTGAAAGAAAGTACTTTTGATTTATACAGGGGTTATAGGAAATTTAGGGTTGAGATATATTATTAGAGAGTAGATGAATGTTTAATTTATGTACTGGGTGGCACAAAATGTGTTTTTTGGATGTATTTCTAGATGGAATCATTCTAAAAAATGACGAGGCACTGGAAGTTCTGAAGATACAGATGCAATGATATTGTTAAGTTATTATATACCTAACGATTCCAATAAAATACTGGTACTTGAATATGACCGAGAAGGTTCTAGGTCTACCCATCACTCAAAATTGTTGTTTTTTTAAGATTACTAAATAATCATTGTTTATTATAGTTATTAATTATTTCAAGATGTCGAAATCAGTTATTTAAGACCATTTCATTGGATAGAAGATAACTAATTTATTGGCTCAAATTCATTATGGGATTCCTGACTGACATGCTACGGGGTGTGATCAATATAAGCAATGTCACAAGTGTGAAATGGAATGTTTAAAGGTTAGACAAGGGTTGTAATTGACGTGAAGTGTTGAAGACTGTAGTAGAAGTTGCTGAGTCGTAACGGCACGCGAGGGGAACAAACTAATTGTCTGGGGGATGCTTTATCGAGTATACTTGAGTTATTAATGATCCTGAAAAGGCAAGTCAACAAAGAACCGGCGAGAAAAAAAAAGCCAAAAATAAATCTGGAATGATAAACGAGATTTTAGATTCGCTACAGGTCGGTTTAATAATTAATTATGTTTTTCGGATCTTAATTAATATTCATTCAGCTTAGATACTTATTTATAACAATATTTTACACCCTGTATCTGTAGGCTCACAGCACTTAGGCCACATGTGACTCATTGTACATCTTCCAGCCGAGGAGTTGATTCCTATTCTGGTTAGTTCTTTTGTGGCAATTGAGATACCTTACAGCTCTGTTTGAACCACGCTGGTATTGTTTCCCATTCCCCACTTAATCCTAAGTGCTCTGGAGTAAATTCCACATCCTAAGCCTTCTTTTATTTTTGAGCCATCAGTAGGTACCTATATATGCGTATGCATCTGACTTTGTGTTCTGTTTTATTTGTATTTTGTAGGGTTTACACCCTTACACCCTGTATAACAGCATACATATCTATCTAAACCTTGTAGAGACTTATTTCACTCCCTGGAGGCTACTGACTACCATAGTCACCTCAGGCATCCAAATACTATACCCCTGAACACATATCTGACTCTTCTACTTTACTGCTTCCTTTCTAAGTTATTTCTCCCTGTATTATTTACTATAAATTTCACCTATTATAACAAAACTCAGGTATTGAAGTTTTGCGGTCTTTATTTCATTGTTTTTGAATTGATAGAAAAGTTTGAAATTTCACCAAACCTGTTCTGGTTAAGACCCAGTTCCAATTTAATTACTTTCAATTAAATTCAGGGCCAACACAATAGGGTTTAATTCAACTTAAGGCGTGATAACAGTACGAGTATATCACTGTAATGGAGGAGTCGGACAATTACGTGGAAATGAAAAAAAGTTCACGCCTTTCTTTAGGTGAGAGAAAAATGCTGAGCGTTCGGTTTTCGAAGAAAATCTTGTTTAACCGATATTATGATGATTTGTTTTATTAGAGGTTCTTTAAATCCTTTAAAATATTAAATTAATGGTATATTTACGTAACATGAGAAATTGTTTAATGTGTTGCCGACATTTAGGGGCATCACTCTTTTAATCTAAAATATATTTGTCTAATGCTAAAAGCTTTTATGTTTTTGCATTGATTAAAAGTATGTAAATGAACCAAATAAAGTAGTACGTGAATAAAAATTTGATTGTAATTTAATTAAACCAAGAAGCTTAAGTTTCCTTCTCAAAACGCACGTGTATGTATGCTATGAGATTTCATTACGTGTTAATTTACAAGGCATGTTGACAGTGTGATTTTTGACGTTTACAGACATGAGCGTAGAAAAAATTCTTTATATTATTAAATTAAAAACCTTTTTTGAGAGACTCATTATGAAGCAAGTTGTGCTCGCACTGGAAAAAGCATTGCAATAAACAAATAATTATCCAGAATGGCGTCTAGTATGAGCTCAATAAATATACCGAAAAGTTCGTAATTGTTACCAACAGACTTTCAACATTTAAAATCGATAGAGCCCATCTGAACTCTCTGAACCTTCGAAGGTTACACATACTGTATATTTTGTAACATTAAACTGATGACAATCAAAAAGTTGGGAGTTTCAAGGGAAGTTTGTCGAGTACGAGTTGAGAACATTCTTTACCAAGCACTTGTTCGTCACATCTTGTGTCCTTAAGCTGGACGACTATGTCCTTGAGATAAACTGAAAGTATATTTGGTATTTTGAGAATCCACGAATGGTAGCTCAACAAAAACTTGTGCAACATAATTTTGTATACCCAGGAGATTGTCTTAAGCATATTTGCTGCTTGAAATTACCTATCAAGATAAAAGTATTTGAATAAAAATGCCATTCGTTTAAAGTTCGCGCTCAACCAAAAATGACTGATGACATAACGAGTACGTTCGTGATATATCGAAAACTGACGGTGTACTTGTCAGTCAGACGACGGGGTGAACGCTTCTTGTGGTGCGTTTGTGAATTATTTTTAATTTTTGTCTTAATGGGAATGTCAAAGGTCTACACTTGAACCATTCAATTTTAACAGTTCAAGAAGTCATCCTTCGTCCACTTTAATTATTTCGATCTTCTTATTTACATCCTTTAACTTCCCAGTAGTTTTGTTGATCCTGATTTATAGTTTACGTTCCCTGAGAGAAACAATTCTTCTGAAAATGGTCGTTGATTGAATTTACAATAAAACAGAGCACTTGTTTTAATGGAATTTTATTGTAGACAGGTTTAATCGATAGTGCTTTTTATAAAATGAAAAACAATTTATCAAGGCAGGTGCTATGTGAGTATGTGTGAGTGTGTAGATGTATTGGAAATAAAGTCAGATACGTACTGATTGCTTTCACACTTTAGTTTTACTTGGGAATCGTATAAATATTAATAATAATGAATAATGAGCGTAAGGCCTGTATAAAGGTTATGTAGAGGTCTATAAAGAAAAAGAAGAAGAAAGAATTGTCATTGAAATGTCATCGAGAACTGTTTGGAGTATTAGAAGCTCGAGTTCTGTGTTCTCAACTATGAAAAATTACACTATGTTCGTAAATATTGTTAAAAATTACAGCATTTCAATAAATAAACTTCAAAACAAAGAAAACTAAAGTTAATAAAAGTTAACGAATGTTTCAATTCAGTTTCCAATTATTCGGACTCATATTTTGGTTTCATCTTGTATTTGTTTTATAAATACATGTTACATAGGGCCTGTATAAAGGTTATGTAAAGGTCTATTAAGAAAAAGAAGAAGATATAACTGTCATAGAAATGTCATCGAGAGCTGTCTGGAGTATTAGAAGCTCGAGTTCTGTGATCTGGGCTATGAAAAATTACACTATTTACGTAAATATTGTTCAAAATCACAGCATTTCAATAAATAAACTTTAAAACAAAGAAAACTAAAGTTAATAGAAGTTAACTAATGTTTTAATTCAGTTCCCATTTATTCGGACTCACATTTCCACCGAAATTTTCATTTTGACTTTCAATTTCTTCCGAAAAGTTTTCAATGGAATCGTTAAATTTATTCAGAAAATAAAACATTTGGTTAACCAAACGCTGAGAATTAAACTTACAAATTGTTTGAAAACTTCCTACAGATGGAGTTAGGTTAGGAGTTAGAATAAATGTTTATTCACAACCATATATGCAATGCTGTCATTACTAAAGTCATTGAAGGCTAGAAAGTGTCATATTACACGCTTGAACCGTCTAAAAACTTGTTGCGACCTGCAGTGTCCGAGTTTCACCGGACCTCATTTGTGTTTGTCAACATATACCGGTGAAAGTCCGAATGTATAATAGAATTAAGAAATGTTCGGACTTTCACCAAGGCATTTGACATTTGTCGACATCCAGCGGCGAATGTTGACATTCACAATTTTCGCTCTTTCACGGTAACATAATTTTATTGACAGAAATAGAAAACTTGTTATTTTCAATTCATTGGTCTAAAAAAAGCCCAAAAAATTTAGTCAAAAAAATCCCGCATTCTTGGTTTTCATTCACGACATAATATTTACAGGAATAAATATAGAAAACTCATTCTAATTCTCAAGAGGACTTTACAAGATTCCCCTGCGAGATGGAGAATATCGAGATAAGAATTTGTAAAAGGGCTTTGCAATATATCATGCTTTAGAATCGCAAACAATGTCACTTTTTCCTGGAGGTTTTTGAAAATTATAAAAGAATTCCAGCGCAAGGGGTTTATTTTAAATAAAATTATGCACTGTACGTAATTTTTTTAAAAACTATAAACTTATGTCAGGAAAATTCTGCAAAATATATTTTCTCCATACCGAGAATTTCAGAAATGCAAATTTCATCTAACGAACGACTGAAAGGGCTTCAAATTATCATACAGCGACAAGGATATTAAACTAGTTTCAACGAAGCTCGTTTGTAAGATAACCGTGTCATTTCAAAATATATATTCGTATCTCTTGCTGCAGGATAAAATATACTGGTTCAACTTCACGATAAGCTTAGGAATATCTGAAGTGAAACTATTTAATTTAGCGCAAACTAAATTTAAAATCAGACTCTCTTGAAAACCCTGTATGTAATGCAAATTTAATGTTTAAATGAGCAGAAAAAAGTCTATAATTAGATTGTTTTTTACACCGATTTAAAAACAAAACGTAACTTCTACAGGCCAAGAGCTGTAAAATTGTAATAATGATTCCAAAACTTATATAGTACGTTCAATAGCCTGCAGTGTGCAGGAAACATCAACCATCATTATTTTCTCCGGTGTAATCTCACATTTTGGTAACCTCTGTGTCTTCTGATTCGATACATATGGTAAGTGACCTTTGAACCCGCACGATAAAAGCGCTTTTGACCATAGTCCGTAGGATAGTTCTAACAATAATATTTCTTGTTTCAGATTTTTGATGGTGCTTTGCTAACAACAAAATGGTTTACCTCCCCTTAGTAGTTGGCTTTTCGCTGGTCGCTTTTGGATACTCCCAAGATTTAGAGCTACAGCATTCGTCCACATCAAATTATGTCATTAGAGGTAAGAAACGTCACATTATATGCAATTTTTTTTGGCTTAAGCTTCACAGAAATAAATACAGAGTAGGTGAAGACATATAAGCTGAAAAAAGTAATGAAAAGAAGAAAGCTTGGGAAAGCCACCAATTATATTTCAAGCGAAAATTTAGACCAGGACTCAGAATCTGGCTGGAGGGAAAATTATAGCAGCAAAAGCTTGAAAGTACATTTATAATTTCTGCTGCTTCCATTTTCTGACTATTATTACGAGAAATCAAATAGTCTTTTATAATGTAAGTTCGTAAAATAATCAAAATATCAAATTTCAAGATATCTTTTGTAATATTCATCATTATTAATCATAGAAAACTCAAATTAACGAAACAAAGTAACAAAGAACATCAACTTCAACTTCCAAGTTCATATCTAGTTAGAGTAAACAGCATCAAGTACATAATAAACTTGAGAGGCTCATATTTTCTTTCTAAAACTATAATATATGCATCCATCTTCTCTTTAATCATAGAATACGGTTATTCAATTAGCCTCTTACTACAGCATTTCCACTCGAAACTCACAATGGAGGTTTCTAAATAGTTTTAATAACAAGAACACTACAGATAAAATCAAAACTTAGATAGTTACTTCCGAACTAAGTGAAAGCAGAGATATTTAGTTACTAATTTTACCAATTAGATGGCGTGGCTATTGATTAAAAGTTTCTGATTAAAAAAACAACAAAACAAAATAAAATTTACTACTACTACTGTCATTGTTTGCTACTTTCTCTATTTCATTAACGTTCATAATATAAGACCGATATGTCAAAGTCACTTGTTCAATTATCAGTATACAATGAAAAAAAAAATGAAATATGACATGAGGACCAACAGCAATATGGCCGACTTATCAATAATGTCATCCTAGAAAGGTCTCCCTTTTAGAACACAGAACTCTATACTCTAATACTTCAATAACTGTCAACTGTCCTACTTCTTATATCCAAACAGTCTTTGAGCTTCCGATGAAATTTCTATGATCCCAGATGTATTTCTTCTTTTTTTTCTTTATTGGCCTTCACATATTCGCCAATACAGGTACGAAGGAACAATAGATTCAAATAAAAAGTTCTAGAATACTCGTGAATCAAATAAAAGGTGATAATTTTCACATTTTGTAAACTTGAATGGTAAAATCACTTCACTCTGCGCCATTTCTTTCGGGTTCTGTTCATAGAGATGAAGCAGAAGCCTTAAGAGGTAGGAGTGACCCATTTTTACTTCCTCCTCTATATCTGAATATAGTTCGTTCATAGAGTTCCTATAAGTTACGAGATGGCAATGCCATGACACCTACAGAAAGCTGATACCTTTATTCGAAGCTCTAACGGCTCTAGCTGGAACTGTATCGTCTCCACTGAAGTATAACTCAAAGTCCACAAAAGTGTAGGTTAAACAGAAACGTCTCGAAGCTCACAGTTTTCGACAAAAGCGAAATTTTTACTACTTCGCGAATCCTACTGACTGCGCCAAAATTCTCTCGTGACTTGTACTTCATTTTAATTATTGGACAAATTTTACCGCTTTACCACTTCAAACTTTGGACCTTTAAAGAATAAAATGATGTTTTGAAAGAATGGTGAACATATTTTCAAGAGAAAAGTTTATATCGTCCATAAACTTAAGGGGAATTAACGACTCGCAAAACTTTGCCTCGCACGGTATTTTTACCTTATTTGAAAAACGATTTTTACGTCGCTAATTACTAAATGCTAATTTTGATGCTAACCATTAAATAACAAGTTTTCCAATTTTTTTTTTGTACTTAAAACTTTACCAATTTTTCAAGCTGTATCATGATAAAACACCGACGAAGACAAACTCATAAAAATTTCATTCCTTAGAAAGTTGGATTTTGACGTAAATAACTCTTACGGATATTAATGGACGTAAATAACTTGTATGCTTCAAAAATGCTTTCGGATATTAATTTCACAATTCAAACCTTTTGTATCTTTTTAATGAACCAATTAATTATCCATCAACAATAAATATAAATGAACGACTGTAATATTATTAATGAACAGCTTTGTATTTCTTGAATACAACCACTATAAATTCTCTTCCCAGGGAGCATTAAAACCTGAAGGAAAGATTCGAATCCGGGATAAAATATATTGTCTTCCAAGCCTCTTGAGGGTCACTTCGTGTTTAGATTTAGAATAATAAAACCGTTGGAATTGCTTTAGAGCTGTTTTAAGTAAAATATAAAACACATTCACATCATGTATTTTTAGTATAATATTCCTCTTCCATTTCATAGAGATAATACAGATAGAGACAACAAGCCATAGGCCAGTATGTAAGTGAAAATGTCCGGTAAGAGACAGATGATCAGAGGTTTCTCTAACTTTCTATCTCTCTCTTAGATGCTGATGGGTCTTTCACTATATGTCTTAGATCCTGTGTTGCCAATGTGACATCTAAAGCTTCTTGCCTCACCTTTGTCACAAATGTGGGGGTATTCCCCAAACAGTGTTCTGTGTTTTGGCATCACATTCTAATAGTATAGGTAGCTCTTCTCTTCAGAGACTATCTCTTTACCCTCTTTCTCGTGTTTGAAGTGTGCTCGATCATAAACTTGATATGTAAATAGTTAATATTGTTCTTTATACATGATCTCACTTACTATCTTGGCATCTTTATTAACCTAGGGTTCTTGGATCAAAAACATCCCCCATTATTGGTCCTGTCATGTCAATGTACACAAAATAAAAAATGATACAGTACAATAGGTGAACTAGCTCAAGATATGATTATAGTTGGCATTTGAGAAAACTTTGCCAAGGCTACAAAATACCAACATGGCCACCTTTTTTTAAATGTCAACTTAAGCGGACTGTGAAATTTGTGATTAAAAATAAATCCCGAGTAAATATCAATGCATTGACATGTCTGTACTTTATTGCTTTCAATTTTAGTGTTAAATATTTTTCTTTACTACTCTTTTTTCGAAATTTATGAAGGAGAAGCTATTGTAATTTTTTTACATTAAATAAATTACAAAAAAGATAAAACACAAAATTGCTTTTTAACATCACGTAAATTTTGTTATTATATCCTAACCTAACCGCAAAATAAATAAAACTTGAACTACATCCTTTTTATGTATAAGAATGCAATTTTATCTTCTTTCATTTCCCAAACAACGCTTCAAGTCATCAGAAAATAAACGGCTATTGGCTAAGGAAACGCCGAGATTAAAAATTCCAGTTACATAACCTCAAAAATATAAAAATAGACCGGGTTATAGTTGAGAAACCAGTGTAATAAAACTGGGTTATATTCCTAGTGATTATCAACTGAAATTTATTCAAAACAATTATTTATATTTATTCTTTCGACAGCTTTTACGAATATCTGTCGTCTTCTCCATATATTCAAAAAATATATATATACATAGGCATCTGCTTTAATCGCCTTAAATGCATGTTGTATCAAATTCCTCATTTTTTATACTACCTACGTGTATCAAAGAATATTATTTTCCAATAACAGAAACCACAGAAATTTTGCGTTCAACCACCACACCGAATGATCCCCAAGAGAAAGACAAAGGATCCGAAACGTCGAGAGTTCTAAAGGCACTATCGTGGTTAGTTACACAGAGAGAGAGTGACTGGGGATGGAGAAATGACACCCCCAAAGTATTGACGGCTCTCCAGCTGGCCTCTAGAGAGGAATCACCGAGACAATCCACAGATCCTTTAGAGATGCAACTGTCTCTCAAACAAATGGAAGTGGAAGTTGTCGTATTATTGTGGAGGTAAAATTATTAATCTTCCTATAAAATATTATTAACGATCAAATCACTTATATACTTACAGCTTTTTTAAAATTCTTAATATATAAAAGGGTTTAAAAATTCTTCCTCTTCCTCTTCCTCTTCCTCTTCCTCTTCCTCTTCCTCTTC
>CAJUYG010000511.1:17630-41052 GCA_910591675.1 Galerucella calmariensis
ATCGTTAGAATGTCATAAAATAAAATATTTTATTTCACATTTTACCAGAGGTGTGATCTACTATGAATGGACCTTAATAAAATTTGACAACAAAGTTTTGTAGTCTTAAACTTCAGAATATTATTGATTGTCTAGTTGTCATATTTTTTCGTTGTGTCAGATAGGGACCAAAAATTATTTTAATAATTTTATTACTAGTTAATCTTGACAACGGTAGCTGGAACGCTACCGAAACGTCGAAATAAAAAATAAAAAACATTATTGTGGTTTGATTCCCAAAAGAATAAGAGAAAAACGAATAAGTAATGCCACAAGGAACTTACAGAAGATATTTAAACATTATTATAATGACCCCCACTTCAAAATATACCACGTAAACTAGTCTCGTTAACATTCTAAGCTTTCCATCTGTGTTTCTATGAGTATGCAATTTTGGGGCGTATGAACTACGGTCCTGAACATTGTTCAACTCTCTGCCACTGTCATGGTATGATTTGTTATTTGTGCATTGTACGTTAATAAACTAATTGCCAAAAACATTACGAGTAAGCAATTTTTGAGCCTGTGTCGTTCGATGTTTAATCAATATTCGGATAATGCACAGCTTTATTATATTATTTACGCAGAGCATTTGTATGGATTTATGGGTTCGTTAGTTTTATTTATTGGTAATGTAATTCTCCAGAACCGGATTCACAATAGGAATTTTTTTCTCTAAATATTTTCAAAGTAGCTCTCTAGAAACGCCACGAAGTAAGTATGAAGAACATTTGTATATGTATCAGTAGAGTAGGGAGGGTGATTTTAGGCCCATATGTGACCATTTGTATGTCTGCCCAAGGGGTTGTCCTCTCAAAGTATCGTCCAACATGTCATTTCCAGGGTAGACAGGTCAGTAAAGACATCTCCTTTAGACCGTCAGGTGTAAAGACTCGCTGGGAGTTTCTTCTTCCTGTTCACACATCTTGCTTAGAGCTCCACTAGCCCCATTCTATAGAGGTGTTTCCTTAGTTGATAGTGGCCAGTCAGAATATTTCTTCGACGCTAACCTCCCAGGGTCGTCCATGGTGTTTCTGCAGAACTGCATCTCTTTAATCCAAACCAATGGTTCAATAAAACTCAAAGTCCAAACCACAGAATTTAAAAAAAGTTTCTCAAAAGGACACTTATGAGTACTAGTTTCGGTACAATATTACCATCATCAGGCTACAATATAAAGAGAAATGGTAAACCTAATACATGAAGATCTTACCAAGATTCTGTTAATTCTGTACAGAAAATTATATTTTCTAACATTTACCCCCTAACATTATAATATAAGTTGTTACTAATATTTTTATAGCAGATTTATTAGGATTTGAGTGTATTTGATTTTTACTTATTATATTGTTTATTAGTTTTCGATATTTTAATGTCATTATTGTCATTTATATATTAATCCATTCTTCTTCTTCTTCTTTTTTGTTAATGGAATATGAATAATTTCATTGATCACTGGTTGTTTGCCAATCTCTCATAGAAATATAAGTTTGAATATTCATATTTGATTATCCTGTGATATCTGTCAATGTCATGATTTCATTTGCATTTCCGGTCACCATTGAGGTTAGTTCAGTCCATGTGCTACAGTGAAGTTAACATAAAATTTGTTTAAAATTCTAAAATCTTAATGGATAATTTGATTATGCATCATGACTTTATTTCTCTTGATAATGGTTATTTTAACCTATCATATAATTTCAGTGGCTAGTTTAAGCCGTTTGAAATATTTCATCGTTAATTCTGGACAATTTCATTATGTTCAGACATTAACAACAATTTTCCTTCCCCAACCCCAATTAAATAGTCCTTTCGGACAATTCAAATGTAAATTTAAAATCAAAAACTAAAGTTCTTTAACCCCCCCCCCCTTTTGGCAAAGTCCATTAGGCTAACATTTTAATTAACTTCAAATTAGTTTAATATTTCCAATGTTTCATCATTTTCTTTTCTTTCCTTACCACTCAAATAAACTTGTAATTTATTCGATATAAATATGTTTTAACATATAAAATTTTTGGCAATAACCTATTGTTCTTTGGATTATATATTTCATACAGGTAACTATATTTTATTTTATTTCAATTTGACTACCCACTTTTATAATTTATATTATCAAAATTGTAATTTGTAAGATTCTCATTAACTTTTTTTAATTATATTAATAGTTTTTTAATTTAATATCAACAATTGTAATATTCTCAATTTTGTATTATTAACTATAATATTATTTTCACATTCATTTTATATCTATTAACAACTCTTGCTTAAATTATTTTAACAGAATCTTGGTAATATCTTCATGTATTAAGTTTACCATTTCTCTTTATATTGTAGCCTGATGATGGTAATATTGTACCGAAACTAGTAGCGCATCATAAGTGTCTTTTTGAGGAACTTTTATTAAATCTTGTGGTTTGGACTTTGAGTTTTATTGAACCATTGGTTTGGATTTCATACAACCGCATTTGAGATATGGATGAGCTCTTAGTGCATCTCTTTATTTCATCCCATCTCTTAGTGGTTTGAGCATGGGTGTAGAACTTGGCTATTTTCGCAATTGCCGAAGTTGTCTGGCTGTAGGTGTCACTGGAACCTAAAAGTCTTTCCGTCCAGCCGCTTCGCAGGCTAAAGATGGGCTAAAGTATCGGCAACGCCTTCACTCCTTTCGTACCCTTCAACCCACCTCAATATAATATTGTAAACAACTGAGGCGTAAGCTAAATCTTCATGGCATTCTATTACTAGCCCAGATGCAACACATTGTCTGTTCAAGGATAATAGAGCTTGTCTGCTGTCAATGCGAATGATTATGTTTTTGCCAGAAATACCTTTTCTGGTTACTGTCAGGGCTGTGACAATAATATTCTGTACAATGACTCGGCGAAGCTAATCGAACATTAACCCGATGTTCTCCTCACTCGAACTGATACAACTCCCTTGCAGAGTCCATTTCATTTTTCACCAACGAGACAATTCTACCAGATATTACTTTACACATAACTAGACACGCATTTTCTGTCAAGCACTTTATTTTGGCCACCGACACTAACTGTGTATTGTGTATACCTTCCTCACGACAGCATGTCCTGCAGCTTGGTGATATTACGATTGCGGCTTACCCACGTGGCATCCGTGGCAATGCAGCATTAGGAATAGGGTATTCCAAAGTTCAAGGTCAGACTGTAAATTTTGGGTCAATAAAAAGTTCAGATCATTATTTTGAAATAATTAATCTGTGAAAGGAAAGGATTTTAAATGCTGGCTTCGAGAAATTTGCATTGTTACACCATTCCAATTAACTTGTTGTTCGAAGTCTGTAATAATTCAATGACTTATCGATCTTCCTCAGCCACCTAGCGCACAATTAGTTTCGTTAACAAAACTCAGCTTCCTGTTTAGTTGTGATCAACAAGCTGATTGAGATTCTCTCGAGTCGCTCTTCCCGCAAAATGGATTACGACAATTACATCGAGTTATCTAGAAACCTACAACAATTATATTGAACAAAATTAACATATCAGTTTATGTTGAAAATTCACCCTGTATTATGGAAGTAACAAAAATTGATTTGTAGTAAAAATCATTCCGGCGTGACTAAATTACAAAGTAGGTAATAGGTACTTGGAATTTTCAAGATCTTCCTCGCCAAAATATGCAAAACTGAATTTCCGATCTTATTTCCTGAATAAGCATTTTGTACTTCAGAGGGAATCTAAATTGCCAATTGAAGTATCCTTTCACATATCTTACTTTTCTAGCATCTCCATGCAGAAGAGGTCGTGTCTCCGCAACGTTCGTAACTCTCTATAGCCACTTGTGGCTACACAGCTTCGCTCTGCATTTCCCCGATCCTCGTCGTTGGCACTCTTCACTATATTCTCGGATATACAGGACTGACTTCGATTTTTACAAGCGCTTAAAAGTATTCGTATATTTTCAATACACTGTTGACGTTATTCTGATTTTGATCAGTTTTATTGATTGAAACAAATCTCATTAGAACAACAATTTGCTCCACCTTAGAAATATCAGTAGTATAGTGCAATCTTGAATTAACATATGATATTTGGCTTTTTTTATTCCATCAACTATATTACAGACTTTCATGCAACATGTATAATATTTCCAGAATAGTGAGCTCTCGTTTCTTCTTTCTCAAGCACCCTAAGTAACTGGAACAATACTAGATGAACACATTTTTCACATGAGTTTCGATAGCATTCAACCGGAGAACATTTTCACTGGGCGGGTTAATATCCTCATCCCATCCAGAGAACAGGTGATGCATCTAGGTAATTATGGAGAAATGATCTGGCTCACCGATGGATCCAAAACAAACCATGGTACTGGGGCTGGTATATGTGGATCTAGAAAGAAACTCTCTTAAGGGGAATCTATCGGCAGCGATTTGACAAAATATCGAAGTATTTTTGGCAAAGAATTTTGAGGTAATGGATGTATTGAAAATTAAGAAAAAAATATATCATGTAGATTAATGTTGAACTTAGAGTTCTCATCGAATAAAAACTTTGAAATGCTAACCAAATTTTGTTGAAAAAAATACGAATCATGAGGTAATTACACATATTGAGCAAAGTTTGAGCCCTTGTAAAGAATGAAATATGGATTAAATGGAAAAACTAATTGATAAGAAGTCTAATTTGAAGCTTTATGAATACTATATAAAAATCTCAGAATCCTCAAATTACTTATGACCGTACAATTCCTTATTGAAATTCGGTTGCTACCACTAAAGTATCGGATAAAAATACATCTCTCGCTTTTATATCCTTCTATGACTGACATTGTCTCTCTGCTTTGGTAGTCGCGTGCCGTTCCATTGTTGATACAACGCTCGCCGGTCTCGGCGGTCTCCCAGTTCAGTACTGACGAAGCTTATAGAGTAGTACGTGAACCAAAATACGCTTGGACCGCTTGGCTACCTACATGTTGCGGAGCTTTCATATTTCTAATAAAATTTTCGTTATGTGAACTTAAACGTGAGGACGTAGGGAAACAAAAAAAATATACAAAGTATAATTATGCAAGGTCGAATTTGGTAAATGCCCCTTAACCTTGGTCGATACACAACTGTGTTTCAAGCAGAAACGATTGCCGCTATAGCCTGGATTGATGGAAACATCAGAAGAGGATATATTGGAATAATAATTAAAATGTCCACCGACTGCTTAAAGCTATCAGCAATCCAAGAACTGGGTCTAAACTGGTAAAAAACTGTAAATAATCAAACATGCTGGCAAGAGACAATAAAGTGTCTCTAATATGGGTGCCAGCACATGAGGGGATTGTAGGAAAGAAAATGGCAGACCAGCTATCTAAAGAATGCTCTAAAACTCTAAAGGATCCTTCACAGGTCTGGAATCGTTTTGTGGAGTCAGTAAAGATTACATAAGAGGGGAAGTCGGAAACTGACTTGTTAAGGAACACCAACTTAAATGGAGGCTAGCACAAGGACACCTCCGTACTAAGAGTCTACTGAATAAGTTAGACAAGGAACTCTCGTCCAAGCTGTTGAGCCTTGGTAAGAGAAATCTGGAAACAGTTACCGACCTGGTGACTGGACACTGTACCCTGAGGAAGCATCTGCACAGGATGGGCAAAGTTAGTGAACCTATGTGCCGCAAAAGTGAATTTTACGATGAAACCCCTACTCACATACTTTGCTTCTGTGGGAATTTACAAGGACCCAGGCGGAAGCATTTTGGAGTGGAAATAACATAACAATCACAACTACTGAAGATTCCTCCAGATAAACTGGTGGCCTATATATAGAAACGACGAAGCTTTAAACATGGAAGTAGGTAGATAATATGGGTACCTAATGGTACAAAGATTCAATTCAAGTGGTTGTTGAGCCCAACCCAAACGTATGAATGAATGAATGAAGCACCCTACGTACGTGCTCTTCCATGATGGGATCAAATTCAGATAGCAGGTCAACTATTTTAAAGAAGTTCCCGTTATTTGCTCAAACAGCTTGTCGCTTGTACCTTAGAGAGCCAGATAATTTTCACAAAGCGTTTTATTGATTGATACGATTCTTAAAAGCACTTCGTGCCAACGGACAAAATGTCCGGCCTTGCAGCGGGCCCTGACCACAGTTGAACACAACAGACGTAAAATATTTGGTCAAATTCAAAACAAACAAACATTATCAAGCGGTGTAGTTGCAGAAACCTTCAGATTAATATCCTGTTTATATGAATTCACTAATGTATGAATGAAGTTTTGTATTCTGTCAATCAATTAGTTAATGAGTATTATCATAGAACACACATTGAGGAATCATAAACGATGGCATTTTAGAAAATAACAAGTTAACCTGACACAATAACTGAACCAGATGTACATTTCCAGCCGCATTATTAGAACAAGTATTTAAATATTTAATAATAGGATTTGTTTAAGAGATAGCGGAAGTGCAAAAGCAGCTTGTGCGTTTCATATTAATTTTAATAAGCACAGTATGGTGCGGCATCGAGCATAACAGAATCGAGAGGGCTGTGACCCCTGTAGAATTTCGAACTTGTTGCTATGTCATGTTAGGGTGAGACGTCGTTCAGCTGTTTCGATGCTATAACACCTGGTGAAATCAACAGCTGACCCAGTGAAACAACAGACATCTGTCTACGTCACGGCTGACACGATTTAAACAATGCTTTATTTTGTATTGTATCTATTCTTGTTATATATATTAGTGTATGAATTAGGGATGTCGCTTACGCGTGCTTTGTTGGATGAATCTTCTCTTTTAAGTAGCCTTCTACTGAATATTAAAGGTTTGCTTTATATACGGAAGGTATGAGAAGTGAATAATTTTAAATTTTCACTTGTGATGATGCAGATTTTATTTATTATGGACCAGATTTCAATGTTGCTAAACTGTGAAAATTTTCTAAAACTCTTGATGTCATATCTACTTCCAAATAGGTATATAAATGGAATCCTATTGCCTACTTTTGTAAAAGAAACTGGGCCGTCAATAAGAACAATATTGAAATACGATATTTGATAGATATTCGATACTGACCTTAAATAGTTAATTCTCTACTCTCATAATCTCGTTCAGCTTCAAAGTAATCGTCTAATGATAATATAAAAGGTTCAATGTCATATATCAATACTTTAATGTCGTTTAATTTGAAACTTGAGCACCAATCCACTTGACTCCACTCCATTTCTATTGAGTTCAGTTCACAGTAATAAGGAGGAAGTATTAAGATGTCAGCATTGTTTGTCACTATGATCCCTGTCTTTTTTAAGCAATACAACCAGTTTTTCAATTCTAATGATTGTTAACTGTATAAACCCTCACTTCGTGGAATCTACTCATCATATGGTTTTAAATGAAACTAACTGTTTCTGATTGACTCCACAATATATTTGTAAAAATTTGTAAATTGCAAATAAATTGACAATTGTTTCGATATAAATATCATCGTCAGAATATATTGTGGAGTCAATCAGAAACAGTTAGTTTCATTTAAAACCATCTAATGATTGTTTTTTAAATGCATCAGTAGTTTTAGGTTTGTTCCAGAACGCGATGAAACCAATTCGGAATTGTACTGCGTATGCGCCGTGGCGATTTAGTGTTCCAGCGCCTATTTTTGAGAACTAGTTTGATTGATTGTTTTGACATCACCAGTTCTCGGCGCCTCAGTCTTTAGGCTTTTTGTTCTCCTAGTTGTGCCGTTTATATGAAGAAAACAGTGGCCCTTATCAGGCTTTTCACCAGGTGCTTCTTGGAGAAATCCTTCCTTGGATGCTCAAGTCCTATGAGTCTATATCTTCAATGAGACAATGTTTCACATTGGAAAATAAAGAGAGGATATTTCCACCTCTTGTGCCAAGGACCCACTTAAAAGTTACTCTGTTATGGTTAGCCAGAGGGCTAGTAGTTTTTGAAGGTAGTCCCAGACAAGTCTAGATCTTATCTGAAGAGTTGCTTAGGATTTTAGTGCTGCCTGACTATCAGAAAGTATAAGAATATTTTGGCCTCTCTGTGCCCCCTTTCGATATTCAAACCTCTAACCGTAAGTAGTAGTTACGCTGGACTACTAATTCGACGCAATTTATCAACATGCAATAGAACCATTCTAAAATATTTCGATCAGTTCCTTAAAATATTTAAAATTCCTTCTTATTCCACGCAAGCGCAGCGCAGGTTGAAGCTTTGTTTTAAGGTTAATTTCAAAATGATTCAAAACTAGTACAATAACAACAAACTTTCTCATAAATAGCCTGTGATTTTATGTACTTTTTTTTGCTGGGTGGAAACCTGCTCTTGAGCACCGGGTACTTGTCAATCCTCTCTCCTGTAGTGTGGGATTTTTCCCCAAAACGGTAACAGCCTCCCTCGGCCACTCCACACGCAATGCAACAGAACTAGGCTGTCCCCGAATTACGGATGACCTCACAAAAACCACCCCGGTCTCCACTTCTCACTCCTTGGGCTCTGGTACTGCCTGTAAGGGCATATCGTCAGAATCAGAGGTCTTTCTTTTCTGTTTCATCTACCTCCTTAGCTAAACTTTTCTTCTTCCTCTTTCCTTCTCATGATGGATGAAACGAAACCATTTATGCAATGCCAGTTGTCTTTGGACTCCAACATGATATCTATCAAGTTACCACAGCTGAGAAGTTTTCCAAATTCCGTCTCCATCTTTATCCTCTTCGATGTCAATCTCCTGTAGAAGAAGAGCGTGTGTTCAACGTTATATCGCTTAGTATCCGCACTGCTCATTCTCCCTTTTCCCAATCCTCATCGTGTAGGTACTGAAACTACCGTGTCCCGTCAGTACCTGGCTCGATTGGTACCCTAGCGTCCTGTGTTTACAGCCGAGCCACTTATTTAAATTCTTGATTAGCGTTTTCGTCCAAGCTCCCTTGTTCTGCTCTTCCTATCTCCGTCTCCATGTGTCCCGTATTTCCTCCTGAATTTTTCCCTTCTGTTCCCTTCCTTCCATATGTATCCTACTCCGTTCCTCCACTAGCAGGTCTATCGGTGGTATACCCGTGATTAACTGCAAGGCCACATCTGTTGTTGTCCTGTACGCCTGGCTATTCTCAGTAGCATTTTCCTTTGGACCTGCAGCAGTTTCTTCATTTAATTCTGGTTTTGCATTTTCTCCGCCCACACTGGGGCCCCATACAGGATGATGGATCCCACTGCCTCCCAGAGTAATCTTCTTTTACCTGATGATGACCCGCCGATGTTCGGTAGTACTCTGCCGATCCTGCTCGCCTCTTTTCCGAAGTTCTACCGCTCCGACAGCCAAACCTCCAAATACTTCAGATGTTTGTTGAAGCCTACACGTGTATCTCCATTTAGGATGCTTACACTTTTCCCTCTTGGTCCAGCTACCACTACTGCTTCTGCTTTCTCTGGTGCCATACTCATACCTCTTTTCTGCAGCCACCTCCGGATAGACCAGGGGACCTCTTCGGCGCTGGTTTCGACGCCTACCGTATCTGTTCCTGTGACCGTTATCACGACGTCATCCGCGAAACCTACAAGTTTGACTCCTCCTGGTGGCTCTAATCTTAACAGGGGGTCATAATACAGGTACCATATGAGTGGTCCCAGAACCGAGCTCTGTGGGATCCCCGCAGTGACCTTGTTGTGGTCTCCGCTACCCATATTTACTTTCCGGCCCCTATAGTACTCGTAGTTAATGCTTCTGAGATACCCTGGGACTCTTCTTTTCCTCAGCTCTTCTAAGATATGCTCGATTGTTGCCGTCTTGAAAGCATTTCGCACGTCTATAGTTATGAGAACACACCATCTCTCTTTTTTCCCTTAAGCCTACCGTGGAATTCACCACTTCCTCTATGGCCTGTATTGTGGATCGTCCTGCTCTGAATCCATACTGGTTTGGTGTCAATTCACCAAGTTCATCACGAGCTCTCTCCAATCTGGCGTTTACCAGGTGTTCGTAGAACTTTGCGTTCATATATTCATATGCTCATATAGGCCCCTTTGATTTTATGTACCTAAATATAAGGTAGAGGAGGAAGTTTTTCCCCTTTTGTATATTTACTTCAAAAATAATCATTCATAAAATAGCTCAGTACTTTCTTAATATTTCGTTTTCCTAAGAATTTTTTAGCATTTCTTAGCATTTTAATATCAGGCTCAAACTCAAGTGAAATATCATTGAAGATAATAAGCAGCTTCTGAATCCATTGATTAATTATTAATCATTGCAGTAATTCCGAACATAAATCCTATTATTATTTCTTACAAAACAATTTTCAAATCACCAAAATCTGTTAAATTCAACAACAAACATTTAAAGTACCTTCAACAATAATTGTATTCCGATTTCAAGCTCCGTTTCCCTAAATATCAACGAGCACAAAACTCGATTCCCGACTTTCTATTTATTTTCTAAAAAGAACCATCGCCGATAAATTGTATTCATTTATTTTTACACTTGTACGAGTGAAGTATCTATACCTACTTGAAAATAATGTTTGGATTTAGAAGAACTGCTAATCAATAAATTCCTCAGGTGTTTTCAATTCCCGAGGAATAAGATTTTTCGAACAACGATGTAGATTGAATAAGAATGGGGAGAAACGAGCAGCACTTTTTTTGAGCTCGCAACTTGGAAAATAAGTTTGCGAAATGTTGTATATTTTTATTTCGGCATAAAAATAAATCTTTAAAGGTGCTTCAGAGATAAGTGAGAAAGAAAAAGGAATTAAAAATATCCTCACCAATAGATATCGAGAAATAATCCATTTTTTTTCAAGCCTTCGCTATAATAATACACTTGTATGTCCATAATCCTGAAAAAGTGTTTTTTGTACCAATACTGGAAGTCCTGGTTGCTCCACGATGGTCAACAAAAGCTGTCCGTGCCTATGACGACTTTGTGCTGTATGGGACATGTACAAAATTTTCAATAATTTAATTGTTAATAAATATTGACCGTAATATAGACACACAGGCCAGATAAACGCTCATTGTTGAACGTAGATTAGTTTTAATTATTTTCGCTCACAGCTTGCAGATGTTGATAATGTGCCAAAATCCTTGAATACTAACATTGGGAAACGCTTCTGACAAGTCAAACTTGTACAGATGTTGTAACAGGTAGGAGGCGGTTGATTTTTCATCAATTTCATGTACTAGCTCTTTAGAAACGGCTTAACTATGGGATTGTTGAAGGCTTCACCTGTTCGATATTTCGAATTCTTGTCTGAAGGATTTAGCGCCCCACGAAACTGTCGCCTGGGGTAAGTGCCCCTCCTAGATCCCGGGACTATAGTTCAGACGACAGGTTGTTTCAGATAGAAAAAGGTCGGAAGTTAATGAAACTTTAGGATGTTGTTCAGGGATGATTAATCAACATTTTCCCAAGTTTTGGACCTCGAGGACCATGTGCTAAGAAAGGAGGGGAGGGGAAACTGCAAAATTGTCGACCTTGCTCTGGTTTTTCCTCAATAACTTTTTTGCCTTACGTTCTACGCCAATCCTCTACAAATTCGTTGCTTCAAACATGTTTGTGTGTCAATTTGTTACCGAGATTTTTCAAATTCTGCTAAAAAATGCCACAAAATGCAGAATTCCACCCTATTTCTTCTGTTATACCAGAATTATGATGAATTGTAGTTGTTATTATGGATTCCTACTTGGAGTCACTTATTTCAGATAACCGCCACTCTGTTACCTATTATTTATTTAAAATAATAAGGCAAGATAAATTGCAACGGTGACTCAATGTGGAGAGCACCTCAGGTGTGAATTCGGAGACCAAGCTAATATCAGTTCAGGGAGTAGTCTTACGGGTTTGCAGGTAATCCTACTTTATTTAAGTTATTGAAGTTAATGCGATAATAGATGAAATTAAGGAACCAAATGAATTTAATAAGTCAATAAATCAAGTTAAGGGATGTAATTAAACTTAATCAAGAAAGGTAAGTGGGCGCCACCCTAGTCGACTTGTTTTTCACCTCACAACTCTCTATCAACAAACCTGAAAATGCTGGAAGGGAAGGAATATGAACAATGTTGTTAAATTTACAAGTTCTATAATGATTTTAAAACTAATATCACAGTGAATTAATGTTGTTTTATGTTGTTTACGTTGTTTGTTGTTTTACGTTGTTTTACTTTGTTTTACTTTCATTAGTTTCCTCGGAGAGGTCCTAGGTGTCTGATGTTAATCCATGGGAATTTAGTTCATGGAAACTACCTCATAGAAACTACTTCATAGAAAGCTCTTCGTTCGGAATTGGCAGGTACAAAGTGGCAGGTACAAAGTGGAATGTACAAAGTGCTACGAAAGATACAGTGTATCAGCAATAGTTACATTTTTTTAATGTAAAATCAATTCAGGATATCTGCAGTAATTTAGGAACGTGGTTCATAAAAAAATATCCTGTATTTTACTATTAAAAAAAACAAAAGAAGCAATAAAGAAATGTGATATGATACGATATGATATTATTGAGGAAATCTTATTTATTTCCATTCATCAAAGAAATTAAAGAGACAATATCTAAATAATATAAAAACCCAATTTCATTTTATTACTTATTTCAATCACAGAAGGCGAAAAAAAATGTAATGTAAAATGTAATCCGGAAATATAACTTGAATATAATTGTCATTTATTTCCTTACCTTCAAAGAAATCTCACAATTCTTGTAATCGTCATGAGTTTAACAATTCATTCATTCTATAATTAAACTCATTTGTGATTTCTTACGGGTAAAGAAATATGTGATTTGTAGCAAATAAGTTTTTTTTCTCGTGCTAATAAATGTACAATTATACTGAAATACTTATTTTTTCGGTATAAAGAAGATCTTATTTGAGGCTTATAATCTATAGGCTTATTTGAAAAATGTAAACGAAGGGGGGTCAAACAAATCAGTTTATTTGTCTATGAATAACTCTTCTCTCGGTGCAGTCGGGTTATCTATCTATCATCATTCATCATCATTTTTTTCAATTTTTTCAATTTTTTCACTACTTTATATTTCCATTTGCAAATATGTTCAATTGAAACTTCCTATTTTAAAAGGTCAGTCCGTGGAAGAATGAATCATTTTTTGATATATAGGGCCAGAAAGTTTAAATGAGATACAAAAAATTAACAAAAATTACATAAAATATCAAAGTAGACAACCAGCAACAATTCCTCGTTGCCTAAAATATTGAAATCGTATTCAGGACATTGTAAATTATTTATCAGTCATCTACTTGTTACTGATTTCCACCATCTGTCCGACGCACTCTGTGATACAATAACACACCACCGGTTCGTGATGCATTGCCCCGTTTTTTTTTGAAATAATTTTCTATTCAAATATGGTCCGCAGTTCAGCCTTCAATTCTGGTATTGTTAGTATAGGCCAAAATTGCTGTTGAATTATGTACATCCAATTAGTACACTACGATGGGGAAGAGGAACTTTTTGTCGGTACCTACCGATAATATGAATAAATCAGATGTTGGGCCACGTACAAACGAGATTAGTACATGCTATAAATTCAAAGGATTGCCATATACATTTTTATATTCCAACCAAATCAAATCATAAACCATAAATAAAATTTTGTTTCTTTTCAACAGCACTCCATTAAATTATTTAATACCAGCTTTAACGTATTTACACGATCATTTGCCCAATAATTTAGTACAGTCTAATTCTTCAATATTTGGACCTTCTTACAATTTGCTCCTCTCACATATTTTGGATATAATGTGACATTGTATGATTTAATACCCATACTGCGGTATTGCAGAGGTCCGCCATATTAGAATTAGAATGAAGTAACAAAGCTGAGCATGCATTGTCATAAAATCAGCATGTACAGGGTGTTCCATCTCAGACGAGCCACCCCGTATATTTCTTCACGTCGTATGATTTTGTTTGTGGGACATCTTTTGGCGTATATTTGAGGCTTGAACAAGCAGCCCCCTAAGAGGGGACTCTTCAATCCCTCAAAATTGGATAGGGAAGAGGAGTTGATTGATTTGTAAGGTCTTGAAAGCCTCTTTACTGCGGTGTATGGAAAAAATCACATTCTGAAAATAATTAATTGTTTTAAGTATCATGCTTTCAATCAAAAAAATCAAAACTGTTCAAATTGTCCTCTATTGACTTCCATACAATAATACAATCTTGACTGAAAACCGTCTCTAGCATGGTCCAACATACATGGAGTTATTTGACGACAATCATTTACAATTGGTTGGCGTAGTTTGTCCAAATTTTCAGGCTGAGTCACAAAAATGTTGGACGAAGTCCAGAGGATTCAGGTCAGGCCACTCCACAGGACCTCTTCTTCCAATCCAACAACCAGGGTATTGTAAATTGAGGTATTGGCGAACTGGTGCGGCGTAGTGAGGAGGAGCTCCATCTTGTTGGAAATGCAATTGTTGTTCAATTAGTAGAGGATCGTTTTCTAATTTTTCTGCTATTAACGGATCAATCAAATTTTCCAGCATTTCAAAATAAATCTCTCCATTTAAATTACAAGGAATGAACAGAGGTCCTATTAGGGGTCTCCCAAAATTCCTACCTAAACGTTTAGCTTTTCCGGATATTGAGTGTGAGCTTCTCGGAATATATGAGGATTTATATCGCTCCAAATTCTACAGTTATGCTGGTTAACCTCCATAGAGATACAACATATAGAGGCAACGAGCCATAGAGCGCTCTGTAAGTGAGAATGTCCGTCTGAACTCCAGTAAGAGAGAAATAGACAGACGATCGAAGGTTTTTCTGTGTATGAATAGCATACACGCTATTAAAGAAATACATCATAAACCTCCTATACTTTCTAACTCTCTCGTATGTGCTGACGGGTTCGAAGCTGGCTTGTTGCCTCTATTTTTAATATCTCTATAATAACCTCTCCATTAAGTGAGAAAGTGCATTCGTCAAAAAAGCAAACGTTGTACAAGAAATTTGGGTTATTGTTAATGCGCTCGGCCATAATTTCGCAAAACTCTTACCTTCGATCCAATGCTATTGATAACCATATTAGAACGGAAATCCTAGAGAGACTACCTCTCCACCCATGTCAGCATGCTTACCGGGCAGGCAGATCTACGGAGACTGCATTGGTACAACTGACGGAGGATATCCGAGATGCTCTAGACAACCAAGAAACTGTTGTATGTGCATTTTTGGACATAGAAGGAGCTTTTGACAATACTCCACATGAGGCAGTCAGAAGAGCATTGAGCAGAAGAGGTGTAGACAGCACAACATCCAAATGGATGTCGGAACTGCTCATCACAAGAATAGCAGAGACGAGGACAAGCGAAGACATTGTCTTCATCTGCACTACCAGAGGATGCCCACTGGGAGGAGTAGCATCCCCATCAATGTGGAGTCTGACCATCCTGATAGCCTTCACCAAGAAAAGAAAACTCAACCTCAAAACCATAAAACTTGATGGGAACGAGATTGAATGGAGACAAGAAGTCAAGTATCTAGGTTTAAGACAGTAAACTCCTGTGGAAAAAACACGAAAAGGAGATTACATACAAGGCAAAAATGGCTATAATGGTGTGCAGAAATCTGGCAGGAAGAAACTGGGGCTGTAACCCAAAAATCCTAAGCTGGATGTACACTGCCATAGTGAGACCAATCATCACTTATGAAGCCATTGCGTGGAGTAGTAAAACTAGCCTATTGACGACGAGAGAAAACCTCTCCAAAATTCAGAGACTAGCCTGTATAGGCATTACAGGAGCAATGAGAACATGCCCAACGGCAGCCATGGAAGTGATTCTCAACCTCACCCCTTTACATATGGTGGTGGAAAGTGTTGCAGAAAGAACAAGATACAGACTAAGTAGAGAGGGAATCATTAAAAAAAACCACCTCCCCACTTAGAAATCAGACATCCTGGGACATGCCACAAGACGGTATGATGAAAAAGTATAACTTTTCAAAGAAATTCGTTACGGAAATGAGCAACAAGAGTGAATGGGATCCAAATACCATTACCAGACTTGGAAAGAATGCCATTCAATGGTACACAGACGGCTCAAAAGCAACAGAAGGAACTGGGATAGGAGTGTTCGGGCCAGGAACCAAACAAAGCTTGGGAAAAACCCCAAGTATCTTTTAAGCGGAAATCCACGCCATAAGAAAGTGCGCCCAGTTCAATATTGATGAAGGATACAGAAGACAAAGGATTATCATAATGTCGGATAGTCAAGCAGCCATTAAGGCACTGAGCTCTTGTGTAATCAGTCGCAAAAGGGTGTGGGAATGCCTAGACAAACTCAATGAACTAGGCGAGAACATAGTCACCTTACTATGGATTCCAGGACACACTGGAATAAAAGGAAATGAAATAGCAGATGAACTAGCAAAGAGGGGGACTGAAATACCTTTCTGGGGACCTGAACCCTTTTGCGGAATCAGTCCCAATGTAATATTGGAAGAAATAAGTAAAGCCGAGAAAAAGAGATGATCTGACCATTGGAAAATCTAGTAGGGCTTATACAATCAAAGACTCTTTTGGGTGACTAAAACCTGTTGAGATCAAAAAAATGCATAAGTCAAAGTAAAACTGCGCTAAGAGTTTTAACAGGGATCCTGACGGGACATTGTCGCCTGAATGGGCACCTGAAAAAGCTCAAAATAGTGGAGCAAGAAGAATGCAGATTTTGTGGAATGGAAGAAGAAACCTCCATCCACATACTTTCCAACTACACAGCACTTCAGAATCCTAGAGCACGGCACCTAGGAGATTACTTGATAGAAAAGGAACATTTGCCTAAGTTGAAGCCTGCAGACATCCTAAAATTCCTCCGGGAAATAGGACTAAAGGAGTCTACTACTACTACTAGTTTCTGAGACTCTCCTCAGAAACTAAGGAGGGCATAAGGGGTAAGGGGGCACAATAGATCTTTCAGGTCTCAGTGAATGTCACCCCAAAACACACACATACATACACATACCTTCGATCCAAATCATCATCATTCAATTCATGAATTAATTTAATTTTGTTCGGATGGAACTTGCGTTTTTGGCATAGGTTGGACATGGCCCAATACCGCCACAGCTGCTCCTTCATCATTCACAATTCCAATGGGTGCTCTTTTTTTATCCATTACTGAACCTGTCTCAACAAATTTTGATATTAATTCCAGTACGTACTTATGTCGAACGCTAAGTTCAGGATGGTTCCGGTTGAATATCCTTGTAGCCGCTCGGGCACTATTTTGATTTTGGTAATACAGGCTAACCAGCTCAACACGCTCTTGCAATGTGTACACCATAATTATTTTTCAAATTGTTAACGAATCAGCAAAGTAGTTACTCAACAGATTGATTTTTCATACATGAAATGATTGAAGAAACGTGAACACCTTTTAAGAAAATGAATACAAGATAAGAACATTTTTTTATTTCCTTTTAATTCAGTAGTCCGAGAGGATTTATTATTGAATGGAAGTCAATGGAGGACAATTTGGACATTTGATTTAAAAGCAGTTTTGATTTTAAGCATGATAAAACAATTAATTATTTTTAAAATTGTGATTTTATTCATACACCGCTGTGAAGAGGCTTCCAAGACCTTACAAATGAAGTATCACATCCTATTCCTATTCAATTTTGAGGGGTTGAAGCGCCCACTGTATACCAAATTTCAGATAAATCTGTTGAGGATTAAGCCGAAACATTCCACTCGGACAAGCGTCCATTACAAGTTAAATAAAATCATGTGAAAAACACTTGAACTAGTAGTTTATTGGATGAATATAATTAACTTTAACAGCTCGAATCCATGTGAAGGTGAAAAAGGTATTTTCGAAACGGCAGATTTCGCTTCAGATAGTTATTTTGTGTTATCAGAACAGTCATAAATTTTCTCTTGGTGCTCAATAATAAATCAATCAGTGATAAGTCGTGCTATTATTCAAAACGCCATACAATTCAGAATTTAAATCAATTTCCACCGTTCACCATACACACAGAGAGTCATTGGGATTTACGAACGTTCAATTTGACTGAAATGTAACGTTATTCACTACTATTAATGACAAGATTCTCCGAATAAACAGGTTTGTGTTGGACTTGTGTTCTGGAAGTTGGAGTCGTAAGTCACTTATAAGCTCACAACATTATGTCATTTTGTTCTTATCAGAGCTACAAAACTAAATACTAATTTTGTGGGTGCAATCGAAATAAGTGAATGAAATATAGAATATTATTTGACACAAAATGGGAATATCGGAAAATTGCATTTTAAACCGTTTTGCCACCACATTTTGAGCAAAAATAGAATTGAGTTTTAAAATGACACCACTATTAAAATAAAATATTCTAATTTCATTTCTATTATATCTTAACCTTTTTCCCAACACTTATTAATTAAAGTTGTCACAAATAGGTACGCAAAGTGAATTTTTGTCCAACAATTCAAGGTCCCTGAAGAACTTAAAGTTGCCTATAAACTATTGAAGGTCATTTGACGTCGCCATTTAGCGCGCAATCGTGCCATTGTTTATAGTTGTTTTCGTTTTGTTTTTGGTGCAGTTTTTCAACGAAGTTTCGTGTGATTTTAATTATGAAGGAAATACAATAATCATTAGTAGTGTGTATTGCGTTTCAAGTTATTAGATCTTCACCAGCTGAAGGATTTTTACGATAAAAATACGATGGCGTCATTTTTAGTTACTTTTCTGCTTATCAGAAAAATATTAATGTACCAACCGTATATACAACGTATCATAAACAGTTAAAGCAATTTACAGCTAACGGGTTGGCAAAACTTCGAGACGTTGTCATACCAACTGGTAAAATTCCCCAGTTTGTTTTGACCTTTATTGACATTCGATCATCGTCTACAAGTGTTTTTGGTGCTTTTGAATTCATTCCTTAATCTTTGAGATTGAGAAAACGGTTATTTTCATAACTAATTATTTAGGCAAATTTGCAGTGTGAAGTTAATGAAATTCTGAATCAGCTGAACAGTAAATGTCAAGAGATGGCAACATCTTTGTTAAGCTATTTTGAACGAGAATACCGAAATGAGGGCCCACCTCTCCCACTTACTGCTGTAAGAGACGTAAGTAATAGTTTTCGCTATTTGTATTCTTATTATTAAGAACTGTCAATCTAGCATCAGATTGACTTTTCTAGTTTTCGTTAAGTAGAGAAAAAAACAACAGCTTGGCAACATCACAATATTTGTTTTTCAACGTCATCGCCTTTTTATCAACAGTAAAAACACTATAAGCTTTTTTTTATCGGATAAAATCGCTCCACCTTCGGTGTCGCGATTTTATCATGTCAGTTTTTCTCGTAAAATTAGTGATTGGCAAAACTTTGAGTTGAAGAGATATTTATCTGATAAAAGAAAAGCTCGAGTGTTTTTTGGCAAGATAAATTAACGACAGAATATTGAAATTATAATTAACCAAACTTGCGACTCATTGTCATTGTGTAAAAGTGACGTCCGCTTACTAGATATTGAGGAAGAGGAGTTTTTATCGCGATAAAAAAGGATGCACTTTTTTTATCGATGTCAAAGTGACAATAACATTTCCAGGTATATGACATTTCAACATTGGAGTTAATTTATCACTAATAATTTCACAAGTGGTTTGTATTTTATCGGGTAAATTTGGGTTGTTTAATGAGAAACTGTTTCCTAGCAATTTGACGAGAATAACTGTCAACTATTAAAAACACGACACCGAAGGTGGAGTATTTTTAGGTTGACAGTTATTGGAGTCAAATTGCTAAAGGAAATAGTTTAGAATTTGAACAACACAAATTTACCCAATATCAATACAAACCTCGAGTGTAATTCGGCAGGACAATTTAATGAATGAGAAATTTGGAAACATTTCAATGCAAACTTTATTTATGAAACATTAAAAATAAACACATTTTTATTTTAATGTACAATTATTAAAAACGCAGTTATTGAAATTCATACTAGGAACAGTGATATTGATGAACAAATGCATAAGTGAAAAAACACTAGTGTATTTGTCGCTGTAAAAGTTAAAGCTAACTTTTGCCGCTGTCACAGTGACAATTGCACTGTGGCATATGCGATTTTTTATACATGAATTAAATTGTCGGGGGTAATACCACAAGAGCTCAGATTTAGCCGGATATTTTTTGTGGTTGTTTTCGAATACTTACTTTCATTGGCAATTTAACAAGAGCTGTTCTGGCAAAATCACGAGAGCGTAGCTCGAGTGATTTTGCCTGAACAGATCGAGTTAAATTGCCAATGAAAGTAAGCATGAGAAAACCACCGGAAAAAATATCCTGCTAAATCTGAGCTCGCGTGGTATTTGGTAAGACAATCCCATGAATAAAAAACTCAATTCAATTAAACTAAATTAAATTAAATTGATTCCATATGGAGGAATGAGTTTTCTTGGTATTTTCTGGAGTTGATTTTTCAATCTCCCTTACTATTTCTGCCTTGCAAATATTTCCAAATCTCGACATACTTTTTGGAATTGTTATATGCTGTTTAGTTCATTCTGTTTTTGACATTTATAATTGTCAAATTGACGTGCATTGCTTGGTAAACAGACAGAACCTAAATGCTAGGGTTGCTACGGTAACGTAATTTATCCGATATTTTTATCCACTTGCAAACTCTCTTCCTTCCTATTTAGCCGACAGCAAACTACGATTTTTGTATTCACAAATGGGAATTATTATACATGAATGGGATTGTCGTGAATAAACGATAATAGCTTTTACTTCAAATTATATTAAAGGTTATGTAACATACATGCGAAAAAGTTTAATAGGTCTTACGATTTACACGAGTACGACAAGGATAATATGAATAACACTATTTGAAAGAGAGAGACAAGAACTATCCTTTGTGTTAAAGTCACAATTAGATCACTCCCCTCTACCAAAACAGGTGGGCGTGTGTTCATTGCTGTTTATTTATTCTTTTTGATAGAGGGGACTGATCTAATTGTGAGTTTCACGCGTAGAGAGATAATAATGTATAATATTCATTTCTTTAAAGTTTCATACATAGAACAATCATTGTCTCTCTCTTTCAAGTAGTGTTATTCATATTATCCTTCACGTACTTGTGTAAATCGTATGACTTATTAAACACTAAAACTGCCTCTTGACTTGACCTAAAGCACTTTGAAGCCACCAGCATTTTGTCAGGAAGTTATCGTGCGTTTCAAAAAAAAACCCACAGAGCGTTTGAATCAGGAATGCATGATGACGTATTCCCGAAAGTTTTAAGGCATCCTATGTACTTTAGAGACCTTGCCGCTGCTATTAATATAAACTTACCGCAATAAATACCTTTATCTCCAAATGACATTAAAAGCGGCCTTTTAGTGACACTTGGCAGGCTTAGAAGTTGTACTTTTAATGCCTAGTCAGAAAAAGTCCACTTTTACTGCCTAGGCAGAAAAAGTTCGTTTCTAGGCAACCTTCCAAGTAATAATTTAAATCAAACTGGTGATTAAAATTGACAATGACATTAAGAAAACTCAAAATGATGCTGATGATAATAAACTGGTTTAATTGCATTAAAACTACAAACTACAACACAAAATTTTTATTTATTAGATATATTTATGGTGAATTGTGAACAATTATTCAATACAACTGAACTCTGTACACTTCCCTCCTTTCCGGTAAAATTAACAACTTTAGTATCCACACTTGATACTCCGGTATGTGAGTTCATAGTTCTTGATTTTTCCGGTGAAAAGTTAAATCCATTTCTAACATGACAACTTTTCAAAATTGACAATGACAAAGTAAACAGTAAACAAACATATTCAACAAACGTCATCAGCGGTAAACATAGTAACGCAGGGCCCAGTTACCTTTGGTAAAATAGTTTAGTTATTTGGATATTGATAATGAAATGCAATTTAAATATGAAAAAGTCGATTTTGCGTGAAATTGGAACAAATTTGAATGAAAAATTATATCTTCTGTATGTTCCTTGTGGTATATTATTCATTCTTTTTTTAATTTCTTGGGAAATTAAACCACAATATTTTTAAATTCTTCATTTCAACGTTTCGGTAGCGTTCCACACGGCAGAAAAGCAGATTTAATGCCTTGGCTGGTTTCATGAAACACCAGCCGCGGCATCAAATCTTGTGCTTTTATGCCTAGTAAAACAAATAACTATTAAGCTACCGAAAAAATAGGTATTTTTGTCAGGATAATATCAATTGCTGCACACAACTATTACGATTGATGACCACTTGAGAGTCTAAAGCCTCCTAGACAGGGAGCTTATCGTAATTGGCACGACACAAGATTTATCCTGCAACGGCATTTCCTATAATACGCATATGGAAGACTGTACACGGCTCTGTGTGCAAAAGGTATTCGGTTTCACCACAAAAAATACCATTTTAAGCCTGAATATCGATGTAAATGAAAACTCAGGAAAAATGTACAGTATTGTCCCTTCAAAACGCAGATCAGCCAAATCCTAGCGATTTTTAGGAGTATTTATGATCTACCGGAAAGTCAAACTGGAGTCATGCATGTACAATGTAAACCTGTGCTGGGACTCTGCACACTATAGAATTCTACCGGTCGCTTTCTACAGTAGATAACTATTATTCCAGTCGACAACAGCCATAAATCTCACTCTGTTTTCTGTCGACAACTCTTCTCTTATTTTTGACATTACCATCGATCTGTAGCTTTTTTGTAAATATTTCATAGTTCTCATTGTGCCTATGCTAAATTTTTGGAACTTTAGTTCTTTACGCCAGGTTATGTTTGAGCGACCAGGGGTCGCGACGCAAAAGATCTGACCGTTACGCGTTACGTTACGCTGCGTTATGTTACATTGCTTCGTTATGTGCCTTGCTTGCGTGCTTGTGCCTCCTTAGTCTCTCTCTCGTTTACGAAGCAGCGATTCATAATAATAAATATGCTCATACCCGGATTCGAACCCGGGCCGCCCGCGTGCAATGCGAGCATTCTAACCACTGAACCACCGATGCTATATTGAAATTCTATGCAAAGCTGGTATTCGCAGTGCTAGTGATCTACTTGAATTTGTTCGTATAAATCTTTACTATTATTTCCATAATTTTTTTTGCGCGATTAAGGGGTCTAGCTACTTTTCGAAATACAGGGTGTTGAAATTTTGAAAACTTGAATGTTTTAATTCGATAACTTTAAAATGGATTGATAAATTGATTTGACATTTGGCAGGTAGTTTTTTAATGTAAAAGGGCATATTTTGAAAGAAATTGTAGTTTGTGCAACTAGTGTGGATATGATGGCCATATCGCACGAGGACGAAGATGAAGCACGACGCCGTAGGCGGAGTGCTCAATCGTTCAAGTGCGATATGGACAATCCACACGAGTCGAGCAGCA
>CAJUYG010000511.1:41152-59281 GCA_910591675.1 Galerucella calmariensis
TTGACAGGAATGTCAAAATTTCCTAGCGATTTGCGGAAAAAATATATGTTGGAAAATGAAAATGACAAATTTCACCATTTTAATGGTCTAGAATGGAATTTCCTTCATAATTTCACAAAGTTTCGATTCGAAACCTGTTTATCTTTGTCCTTTTATAGTTAGTACTTGTGTAGTAATTTAAATTTTTAATTCGCTCATTTTTAACGATTACTTCCACCGTTTCTTTCAGGAAAGTTCAAAGTTGTGAGGAAATAACTACCGAAAACACATTTTTACTTCTAACAACCTACGGAATTCTCTTATAGCACGTTCGCTGGGGAAAAATTTCATTAAACCAATTAGCGGCACGGTCGTTTACCAAGTTGGAACTACAGCCACTGATTGCTTACGATCAATTGGGATTTCCAGTGAGGTTTTCTTATTTATTTCACGTCTTTTCTCTTGTAGGACACATTCGATCCAATATTAGGACTTAATCTGAAGGTCAACAAGGATATAAACTGTTCAGCAATAAAATTGGTCACTTTGTTAGATTTTTAATGACGCTCAGAGCTTGTAAATCAAATAAATGTATGTAAATTCCACCACCTCAGATTCTAAAGTAAACGACCGGAAAGCCAATAAAAAGTCTGAAAAAATCATTTGGTCCAGTTTAAACAGATTATTTTTTAAGTTCAAAAGTGTTCTGGCTCTTGAAATGGATGGAATTGTTGGAAAAAATTTTATAGATCAAACAAAAGCAGAATAGCAAATGAGCTGGCAAAAATGGAATCAAAGACTCTTTCGAGATATCCTTTAGGTCCGATAAGATGAAATAATTTAAGCTAGCAAACTATACTATGCCATGAATACCAAATATATAAACAAAAAAGCAATATATATTATATACGAAATTAATAGTATATTCAGTATTGAGAACGGTAAGGGTTGTTTACCGGTCGACAGCAGTGTTTGGATGCTGAGCGTAGCGAAGCGTCCAATTTTGCTGGAGACCGGTATTACCCTTAACGTTCGAGATGCTTATACCATATTTTGCGCGATCATATTGAAATAAATTCCGAATAAAATAATTTAAATATTTAAATTTCTCGAAATGAAGGAAATGTCAAAAGTGACATTTATATTCATCACAACGTAGCGCTACCGAAGCGATCATCAATTTCCTGCTGAACGCGTGTTTTGTTAACTGATCAGATTGAGCGATGTGGTATAGTTTGTTCAACCATCCTTTGCCGTTATGTCATAACCTGTCACGTATTCTGCTGTTTTACGTATGTCTTATATTTGTTGAATGTTATTTTACACTTAACCTTAAAATTATAATCAATGGCATATGTTAAGACTTGTTTTCAAAATATGACAACTAAATTGTCAAAAGTAACAGATAAAATTTATGTCGACCTTAGATAAGAAATACGTTAATGACGTCATAATTCCGTCTCATCCATTTCATGAATGAGAGAGCAAGCTAGGCAATGTATGACGTAACGGCAAAGGATAGCTGAACAAACTATATCAGTCGCCATTTTTTCAATCAGAATTAAAATACGCTATAGTTTGTTCAACCATCCTTTGCCGTTATGTCATAATCAGTGACGTATTCTGCCGTTTAACGTATGTCTTATATTTGTTGATGAATGTTATTTTACACTTAACCTCAAAATTATAATCAATGACATATGTTAAGAATTGTTTTCAAAATATGACAACTGAACTGTCAAAAGCAACAGATAAAATTTATGTCGACCTTAGATAAGAAATACGTTAATGACGTCATAATTCCGTCTCATCCATTTCATGAATGAGAGAGCAAGCTGGACAATGTATGACGTAACGGCAAAGGATGGCTGAACAAACTCTACACGCTACCGATTGATGATGCATCAACTGTCATTTATGACATATGTTGGAAACATATTATAAATATATCTTTGTTTGGAGATATTTCAGTTTGTATTTCAGTGAAAATAAGTGAACAGCTGGAGGTGACTTATTATTTAATTAATGAATTGTATAGTTTGTCAGGAAATTCAATTCTTCATAGTATGCTCCAAAGTGGGGAGCTCTATTTATTGCAATTAAATCCCAGACTAGAAGACTAGAAGAAAGGCAACTACAAAGAGTGGGGACATTTACAAGGTACGGACGAAATGTAGCAATCAACATTTCAAATAAAAAATTAGTTAAGAATTTCTCAAAAATAATTTTTGGTGAAATAGACAATAAGATTATTCGGTCCAAAAATCAATACTTATAGCTTCTGGCAAAGGACTTAACTCAAAATTGGGAATAATGACGTAAAGGAAGACTAACTGCAACCACTAAGTGGTAGAAGGGCTTCAAGATTACATATTAGGTGAGACCGAACAATAGAAAGACAAGGGTCCGTTGAACTATAGGGAAACACGAATTTTTGACTGATTTTGCGAAAAATCGATAGTACTCACCTATTTTGAGAATAATCCGTCAAAAAATTTGCGGGTTATACATATTTTGCTGAGAAAAATCAAAAAAAAGATTTTTTCTACTACCGTGTGTAAAGTACGTACTTTAGACACATTTTCGAGTGCGTAAAACTTTATTTTACGCACTAGTGCGTAAAGAGTTTTACTTTACGCACTAGTGCGTAAAGAAAAAATTCCAATATGTATGTAGTTATAGATATCTAGTCTTATAAAAATATAGGTATAATAAACAGATATTAAATCTAAGTTTTTTTCATAAATTGGAGATAGAAACCAATAGAATTCGGTAAAGTAACCTAATAATTATTATTAAATAATTATTGAGTACTGGAAATAATACGGTAAATAGGTATAAGTTGGCGGTGAGTGACTGACATTTCTTTGTGAATTGAATCTGACATTTAAAATTTAAATTGAGATCTTCCGACTATACCTAGAGTAAGCAATTGTATTTTATATTTAGGAATTGAATATTTTTATAAAACTATGATGTTATTTTAGATTATTATAAAAAGACTCTTCTAAAAAAAAATTTAACTTACTTTACGCACTAGTGCGTAAAGTATGTTTCTTTACGCACTAGTGCGTAAAGAAAATTACTATTAAACTTTTGTATTTCAATTAAATATTCGCTAGTAGAAAAAATATTGTATGCAATTCGTGTGTAAAGACCTTTTTTTCGACTCATGTGATTGTCGACAATATTCACATTCGTCAAAAAAAAGGCTACTTTACACACTAGTTACATAAATAACTATTTTTTCGCCACTTGAGCCATAACTTTTGGGCTAGTTATTTTATACAAACCACAGTTTAAATGAATTGCACTGTACGGAAAAGTGATCAACAACATGTTTTCTCGCTAATTATAACAACATTTCAGTTAGTTTCTTTATAATATTGTTTAAATTACCACTTTTATAAATATATATTTGACAGGCTACAAATTTGTATGAAAACAATTAAATCAAATGACAAATGACATAGAAGCTCTAGCGCAATGTGTAACATGGTTGCCAGCTGTAAACGATTACTTGAGAATCATGATATTTTTAAAATATTAATTAATTATTGCATTCGAATTTCATCTTAGAAAGTATTGGATGAGAGGGATCAATGCATTGTAATGCACATCAATCTATTCAAGAAGAGGAAAAAAATATAATAATTGGATTCACCCTTCCCCTTCTAGAATAACTTAATGTGGATTACAAATAATTGGAGGCATTTGCCTTCCCCTCAAGATATTCAAGAAGGGAATATAATAATTGGATTCACCCTTCCCCTTCTTGAATAACTTAATGTGGATTACAAAGTATTGGATATCTTTTGAGGGCAAGGCAAATGCCTTGCGCTCAAAAGATATTCCAGAAGGGGAAGGGAATACCTATAATAATTGGATTCACCCTTCCCCTTCTAGAATAATGTTATTCTAGAAGGGGAAGGGTGAATCCAATTATTATATTCCCTTCCCCTTCTGGAATAACTTGATGTGGATTACAAAGTATTGGATATTTTTTGAGGGGAAGGCTGAATACAATGATTATATATTTTTTGTTTCCCCTTCTTCAAATACGCAATATAATGATATCATCATATATAAAATGTGTTTATAATTTCATTTATGTTCTTGGGTTTGTCTTGAATGAATCTTACTGAAAATATAGTCTGATACAATATTTAATTTCGTATCTTAATAGTCATGTAGCATGATTGTCGAGTAGTCGATTACAGCTGGCAACCACGCTACAAAGTATTGTATGTTTTGTAGGTTGCATATCTGTGTATGCGATTATTATTAAAATTATTTATATCCAAACTGGTTGCCTGTCAAATATATATTTATAAAAGTGGTAATTTAAACAATATTATGAAGCATCTAACTGGATTTTTTCCATAGATAGCGAGAACACATGTTGTTGATCACTTTCATGTACAGAGCAATACATTTAAACTGTTTTTTGTATGAAATATCATGCCAAAAAGTAATGGCTCAAGTGGCGAAAAAAAATCTTTTTTTGGATTTTTCTTTGTAAATTGTGTATAACCCGCAAATTTTTTGACGGATTATTCTCAAAATAGGTGAGTACTATCGATTTTTCGCAAAATCAGTCAAAAATTCGTGTTTCCCTATAGTTCAACGGACCCGAAAGACAATATCTTGGAAGACTATCATCACATTAAATTTATATGCCAGAATAAGACTAAATGTGCTCTTCAAAAAGTTCAAAGTTGTAGGGTAAAATTCAGATTCTGTGAAATTGGAGAAGGAAAGTCCATTCACATAGGTACAGGAGGAATGCATGACCCTACATAATCTACTACGTAAGGTTTGACCAAAACTGAAGCCTACTAATGTATGTGTGTATATTGGGGTGGATTGTAGATTCCAAGAAGTATATTCAATTGTCTTTTCACTAGTGATATATCTTCTTTTCGGAGGTGCCCATTCCTTCCAATATTACATTAGAATGTCTTATGGGGACGTCTATTAATTACGTGAGGTGTTTAGCCGAATATCACTAAATCACTTGGGTGAGAGAAAACGATGTAAAGATGCTTTCGGGGTGTTTGATTCCTAGCCCGAAGACTTCTATGCCAGTCCCACAAAATGCATGTGTGCTATTGAATGGCTATTGAATGGTCTTGGGATCCCATTCCTTTTTGTTACTGCGTAACGAATTTCTTTTATAATTTTTCACTGAATATAGTAACCAATCACGCTTTCAGCATTCTCTATGACAAAATTATCTCGGTATTATCAAGACCTTAGTGGTATTACTACTAAAAATTTATAATTTTTCATCATACCAATCTGTGGCATGTTCCATAATATCTGTAACTTGTACTTTCTGCAGCACTTTTAACCAACATATTTATAGAATAAACCTATATATATAGTTGATGCTAAATTAAATTAATCCAGTTAAATTATTGATAAGTATTTTGCAGGGTTGTGTTAGTAGACATACAACAACGCTGTTTGTTGTTGTTTCAGCAATTAACTTCACATCTTGGAGTGATAAATTCTATTTACCACCACGTCATTTTACTCACATATTATGTAAATGTAATATATCATCATTGTGTATGTTCTAATAGGATGTATTGTTAATCTAGGGTACAAACTCGCGTTGTGTAGTTAATTTTGTTTACTGACAATGTAACTTGTCAATAAAGTTGTGTATAAACAACTCGTTTTGTGTGCTCACCTCAATTTATGTTTGTGAATAACTATTTCCAGGATAATTGCGAGTGTACACAGCTCTCTTTTAACTCCTGTTTCCAGCTTTTTGGATAAAATACTTTCCAAAAGACTGCGAATTTTGACATTTGACGTTTTAAATCCACAACTAACCAGTGAGGTACTCCACTCCAAATTGACAGGATATACTACCTAGGCCTTCACCACAGAGTGAATAAATAATTACCTCACTAGTCGTCAGAAATCGTATTTGGTTTTGTAACCTTTTGAAATACTAAGCTGAAATGGTCAGTGTAGTAACTAAGAGCGCTTTTAGACGAGACACCAATCGGCCGGCTACTAGTGTCTGAAAAGAATAGCGCGGCTAAAAATACAATAATATAAATAGGCGCATCCACACGAGACACGAGTGTCTTGTCTGGAAGGGCTCTAATAGTAGGAGCAGTCATCGACCTATATCATTGTCGATTTAGATTGCACTGATAAGTTTATGTCTTCCTTGCACAAGCACTATAGACATATAGATTCATCCAATGTTATGCATGTGCTTCGCTTGTGTACCGTGACCGGTCCTTTAATTTCTTATCTGCTGCCAATATTTCGTCAGTTAGCGACTCTGGGGGATTTTCGACCAGGTGTTTGCTTTGTGTCTTCAGCACGTCTGTAGTTTCGTTTCAATTCTCCGAGATCTACAACCACGTGCTGCAGTCTTTGATATCCGAGAGGTTGGTTCAAGATCAGTGAATGCAGTTCCATTCCCTAGCTTTGTTGGGGTATTGGTAGGTAACTCTATTGTGGTTTACCATAGTTAAGAATTTTTGGAAGCAGTTCCAGACCAGTCCAGATCTAATGCTAAAGATTTCAGTACTGTCTGGTCATGAAACACTCGGAACCGCACTCAAAGCTTCATTAAAAGAAGTACCACAGCTGCTTATATGAAACTCCTCTGGTCACGTATAATTACTGCTGTTTTCACCGATTGCAGTTATCTTTTGGCTTTAGTAACTCATGATCAACTTTAACCATTGATTAAAAGTGAAGTGCTTCGCACCATATGTGGTTAAGGTACTGGTTAGTGAATTATGTGTTAGGTGTGAGTTGGTATCTTGAAGTTTAGGAATAATTTGAAAAATAGCAGTTTTGTTGGTAATATATATATATATACAAGGCTATACACTCCGGTTGGAGTTGTAGCCGCTCAAATTGAGCTCTGTTGACCCTGTGTTTTGTGGGGGGTCAGCCCACGTTTTCCTTGCTGTTTATCTACAATTTATTAGAGGTTTTTGCAGTTTCAACAATTGTTCTCCACTTCTTTCTGTCCAGCATCTGTCTCTCCCCGCCTTGTACTCCTAAAATTTTTATATCTTTCACAACCTGATCTTCCCATCTAATTTTTGGTCTTCCTGGTAATCTTTCCTCATTCGGTCTCCATTCTGTAATTCTCCTCACCTCCTGTCCTTTCTCCATTCTTTTAACATGTCCATACCAACGAATCCTTTTTGATTTAATTGTGTTTACTATGTCCTCATTTTCTAATATATTTCTAATTTCATAATTCATAAGTCTTCGGTACTCGTTATACCCTAGTTTGACTGGTCCATAAATTTTTCTAATTATTCTTCTTTCATATATCCTTAGTTGCTCTTCGTCCTCATTTGTCAATCTAATAGTTTCTGCCGCATATGTAACCACCGGTTTTATCGCCGTCCTGTAGACTCTTAATTTTGTTGCTCGGCTTATTCTCTTACTTTGCATGATGTTTTTAAATTTATTATATGCTCTATACCCCGCTTGAATTCTTTGCCTTATCTCGATTTTTGTGTCGTTTTTGTTACTAATAATTGTTCCCAGATACTTAAAGGTGTTAACAATTTCAAAACTGAATTCATTTAACTTTACTGTTTCTGGTTGGTAGACTTCCTTCTTTCTTTTCATTTCCATATATTTTGTTTTCTCCTGATTTATTCTTAGTCCTCTTTTTCCCGCCTCCTTTACAATTTTCTCCAATGTTTCTTCAAGACTCTTTCGGTCTCTAGCTATTATGGTTAAATCATCAGCATATGCCACTATTTGTTTTGATTTATTAATTATGCCTCCACTGATATTACAAGTCTTAATTATGCCATCCACTGCTGTGTTAAATAATACCGCTGACAACCCATCTCCTTGCCTTACTCCAGCATTTATTTCAAATTCCTCCGATGGACCTTCCCTTGTCATTACTCTTGCCCTATCGTCATTTTCATCAACCGTATGATCTTTTGAGGTACATTTAATTGTTCCATATCCTTTATGATTGTCCTCCGTTTCAGGCTGTCGAAAGCTTGCTTGAAGTCAATAAATAGCATTTGGATTCCAACATTGTGTTCATAACATTTTTCAATTACCTGATTTATAGTATGTATGGCATCTACTGTTGATTTTCCTTTCCGAAAACCTTTTTGGTACTCCCCTATTTTTGATTCGATTACCTTTTTTAGTTTTTCATTTATTATCGTTGTTAGTATTTTATATACACTGTTGAGTAAACTAATGTTGTTGGTAATAGTGGTGTCAAATATGACTACTATTAGATATTTATATTTGTAAAATTACCCAAACAAAAGGTAGGAGTCTTCAATAGGAGTGGAAAGAGAAAAAGATCAACAAATGTCTCAAAATTAGAAAATAATGTGCTTGAAGTTAATAAGAAAGTACCTACAAGCACATAATAGAATGCAAGGAAACAGGTGCGTTAAGCTGGAAGGATAAGGAACAGGCCTGGACAAAGATTGAGAGGGAGTTTAATGCTCAATCAGTTAGCTACAGATCTGTAGATGTTTTAAAACCATTTTACACAAATAGAAAGGAAGAAATCCTACTTTCTTGAAGTTGTTGCATCCATCCCTTCAAGGTGATTTTTCCTCTGACATATTCTTCTTGGAATCCCAAAGTTTAGTATGTCCAAGATTTCCAGGTCATCTCCATCCTCTTCAAAATCCATTAAATCAATATTTCAATAAAATAGAAATTTATCTCGCAAATTCGCAAAGCACTTCAGTTGATTGTCATATTGACATAACTTTAATTGATAATTATATATCTTAAACCCTACCTTATCTGTAGATTAGATTTAACTATTAATTATAGCCTTAACTTGAGAATAAATGTCACGGTGCAAGGAACATTTTAATTTTATTGGTAATTAAAACTTAACCACAACTTTATTAAGACCGGTGCAAATGGCTGTTAGGGAATAATATTATTTACTTTGAATGCGCTTCATGATCTAGTCTGATGAAAAATATCTTTTTTTCACGAAAATGAATGTCCTTAATCACAAAAAGAAATGTAAATCTAGATAAGTAAAATAGATGGAACGATATATGGACTAAAAGATATTAATATAATAGGACATTATCCTAATCGGTCTGTTTCCGTCGTATAAAAATTAACGCGAATGTGTTTTTAGTATTAGTACTTTTGTATAGGTACAAGATAACAAGTTATAAATGGGCCATTAGCAGTAAAATGTTCAGGTAATATACTGTTTATGTCTATCTGATACAAACATAAAATTAGGCCATTTAAATTAAAGTCCTGAATAGTATATGGGCTGCAAAGCTTAATTTATTGGAAATAAAGAAGCTACCAACGGTTATAAATTTTATCACCATTTCAGCGCCGGCTATATAAGCTTTGTTGTCATTATACGTTTCATTTTAGTTCTTTTCCGTTCCAATATTCTGTTAACGATAATTATAAATAGCCAAAATCAGTCTCTTCTTTTATTCTGTAAAATTTTACATCGACATTGACAAAATTCATTCAGTATTTCAGATTTTTCCTAAACTAGCATCATTTTCCTGCTTCAAAAGTAACGGTCGCATCGCCAGTGTAACTGATTCTGCATTTAATCAAAATTAGATTTTGACATTGCAAGAAATTAACAAAAAATACAACTACAGCGACCATTATCGAAAAACAGTGATCCCTGATGCTGATGCAGTGGCGCATCCAGAGTTTGAGTCGGGGGGGTGTAGAGGCAATATTTAAGTAAGACTTTAAAAAATTCCGTGATGAAAAGTATTGTGCCTGTGACAAAAAAAAACTTGTGCCTTGTCCTTGTAGCTAGTGGCGCTCAGTTGTCAAAAGTAAGAAAGCGCTGCTGCCGGATCGAACAAAAAATCACTGCAGTTGATCTTTAGGGGGTAATTACCCCGTATATGCGCCCCTGTGCTGATTATGAAAAAAGTGACGAAAATGACAGAAAATAAAATTGAAGAATGGGCACTTCAAGGAAGTCACACTACTGGAACAAGAAAAATGTAGATTCTATGGAATGGAATAAGAAGCCTTCATTCACATATTCACAGAATCCATAGCACTACAGAATCATGCAGATATTATAAAATTCCCCAAGAAATAGCCAAAGAGCTACTATAGGATTTTCAAGATAAAAAGACGATGATATAATTTTTAGTTACTCTCCTGCTTATTAGAATAAATATTAATTTACTAACCGTAAATACAATTTACCTTAACAGTAAAATTCCCCAGTTTGTTTTGACGACATTCGATCATCGTCTAATATTTTTGGTGCTTTCAAATTTATTGTTTCTTTAAGATTGAGAAAACAGTTATTTTCATAACTAATCATTCAGGAAAATCTGCAGTGTGCAGTTAATAAAATGCCGAAGCAGCTGAACAGTAAATGTCAAGAGATGGTAACATCTTTATCAAGCTATTTTGAACGAGAATGGCGAAATGGGTGCCCGCTTCTCCCGCTTACTGCTGTAAGAGACGTAAGTGATAGTATTCGCTATTTGTATTCATTATTATTAAGAACTGTCAATCTAACATCAGATTTACGTTTCCGTTGAGTAAAGAAAAAAACTACAGCTTGGCAACATCACAATATTTTGTTTTGCAGAAACTTTGAGTTAAAGAGAAATTCATCTGATAAAAGAAAAGCTCGAGTGTTTTTTGGCAAGATAAATTAACGACAGAATATTGAAATTATAAGTAACCAAACTAGCGACTTCTTGTCATTGTGTAAAAGTGACGTCCGCTTACTAGATATTGAGGAAGAGGAGTTTTTATCGCGATAAAAAAGGATGCACCTTTTTTTATCGATGTCAAAGTGACAATAACATTTCCAGGTATATGACAAGGAAGCACCTTTTTTATCGATGTCAAAGTGACAATAACATTTCCAGGTATATGACATTTTAACATTGGAGTTAATTTATCAACAGTAAAAACACAAGAGCTTTTTTTTATCGGATAAATTTCTCTTTGCAACGAAACAGTTTTGCCAATCACTAATTTTACGAGAAAAACTGACATAAGGTGGAGCGATTTTATCTTATGTCAGTTTTTCGAGCAAACTTTCAATGATTGGCAAAACTTTGAGTTAAAGAGAAATTTATCCGATAAAAGGAAAGTTCGAGTGTTTTTTGGCAAGATAAATTAACGACAGAATATATGGATGAACAACAACAATAATTATCTTTACTAACCAAACTTGCGACTCATTGTCATTGTATAAAAGTGACGTCCACTTACTAGATATTGAGGAAGAGGAGTTTTTATCGCGATAAAAAAGAATGCACCTTTTTTATCGATGTCAAAGTGACAATAACATATCCAGGTATATGACATTTTAACATTGGAGTTAATTTATCGTAAATAAACTATAGTCTCTGAAACCTTCCACATGAGCTGAATGGAAGGAATAGACACAATGGATATTCTGGCTCTCAGTGAATGTTAACCAAATTCATGAATCATGTCTTTTCATTTGTTTAAAAAACTTCACGAACATCTCCTCTTTGCCGTTTTTTTGTTTCTGGAAGGTTTTTTATATTTTTACTCCCAAGAATGAGATTGAACAGCCATTATAGTTAGACTAACAATAATTATAATGGCTTCTCACGTTCGCACAAGTTTTAACAAGTTCCCCCCATACTTTTTCCCAATGAATACGAAAAAGTAAATAATCCGTATCCATCTTGAGCGGCGATGGTATTTATCGTCCATTTTTATATATTAACCAAACTTACCTCACAGGCAAACCGCGAACTGTCAAAGGAGCTAGCCTAACCATAATTGGCAGATATTATTTGGCCGCCACACCTTGATACAAATGAAATGATAGTTCTCATTCCAGCATAAGATAAAATAGGTATTATGGATAACATCGGAAGAGGTAGAAAAAAATAAAATTTGCCCGAATCAATGTTTTCTATTCTATTTATTATGAAAATATAATACAAAACTTACTATGTATTGTTACATAATAATAATAAGTATAATGTGGTCAATAGTGGACTGCAAGTGTACAGGTTCTGAAAGCATCGCTCTGGCCAAAGGTAAAATATAATTAACAAACATGCATAAAATTTACATTGTTCTTTGGCAAGGCTGCTACTCTTACGATTTCTATCACGCCAGAGTGCTACGTTTCGATATATTATTCACTATAAAACATTAATTATAAAGAATTTCGATCTATTTTTCGATGGCACTTTTCCAACTGTCTCTATTTTGAACATTTATCAACTTACTCAACTTCCAGCTTGATAAAAAATTGTTCAAAACAGTTCCTTTAATGAGGGATGGAAAAATTAATTTCAAAACTTTGTAACTTCCAAAATTATTCAATTGACAAGTGACATTTGCACTTTTATCAGCAATAATTTTACTACTTCTAACATGAATTTCAAATGATCTGTCGTTGCGAGCTTGTTAAGGTATCAACAGAGTTTTGATATCAATTTTTTTCGTTGTTTGAAAAATACCCCAAAAAAATTTCGACCGAACAAACATTTTTCCTGCTTCCTTCGATTTTTCCGCGACTTCTACTTATCTATAATCTAAATTTAATATAACATTTAACATTATTTATATGGGTTATAGCAAAGGAAAAATTTGTACCACATTTACGTAAAAATCGGAGGAGAGACGAACGAAGTCATTTCCAGAAAAGTAGCAAATAAAAGCACAGAGGGTGTTAACTGGTGAAACAAAAACAAATTTGTAGCAATACCTACTTTATTCACAGTTTCCTGCAAATAAATTGTCATTTTAGTAAAGCATGTTATCAATAGATGTCACGATAATGCCTAGCAGTCTTTGGAAACCAAAGAACAAAAACCGTCCACTAAGGAGAAGCAACTACTTCTCAGGCTATATACCACGAAGGACATTTAATTATACTTCGAGGTTAAACGGGGTATGTATATCTGCAAGATAAAACCAACCATTTTAGTTTGAAATTCGAAAAGACAATATCACTTATCGGCCCGTTCAACTTTGAAGAGTAATTCAATGTCCTTCGTGGCATATGGCCAGGGAAGTAGTTGTTTCTTCTGACTGTACAGTCTTTGCTAGATTTTCAAAGTTATAAATTTGTTACAGATACCAAAAGTTTGTGATAAAAATAAATGGGCAATTTTGAGTGAACATACTTTCAATCGGCATCCTACCTTTCTGGAAATTGCCTTAAAACTGCCGTATAAAATATGTGTGTTGTTCTAAAATTTCTCTAGATACTACTATATTAATAATACAGTACATGGTATTGCTTTTTTGATTATATTTATTAATTTAAATGTAATAAACTATTGCTGACACTATATTGCTATATATTAGATAGGCAGGGCTCTAAAATCTAATCCGTAAGGTACTCTGAAAAACCTGCGATTTAATTGCTCTAATATTGACCTACAGTTATTTAAAATCGAAAGGCTTCACGATATATGCAGAAGAATTACGAAAAATGCTCTAAAATGTTTAATATCTTATGGAAATCAAACATATTTTGTGTTAATATGTTATTATATAATTTTCTCATTTAAATAATCGCGTTTTGAAAACTAGCAATCCTTGAATATGCTACAGAGGATATCCTAGTACTATTTCAAAGGATAAAGGATTTAGTAGACTTTTCTCAATTGCTGGGTATATTTATCTTTTAGCTCAAAGTTAAAAACAAAAAAAGACGTACATGAGAAAATTAATTTTTCAAAAAACATAACTCACAGTTTTAATTCGTATAATCAATTCTATTTATATGATTTTTAAACGTATGAGAACATTTTCCAGTCGAGTTGTTGTATCTTATTCAACTGCACTAAAAAGTATAACTACAGTCTACAAAATACTTGATTGCTTTTATGAAGAGATATTGCTCTGTGTTATTGCTGAAGTTTTGCCGTTACCGAAGAAAATGAACTGCACAGGATTCTTGTATGGAAAAAATGAAGTATGTTCAGAGTTAAGTTAATATTCTGCAACACGGAATTACGTGATAAAACTTATTTTGTTCAACATATGTTTGAATTTAATAATTTTGGCTTTGAAAAAAAAAGTTGTTTTGGTATAGTGTATACAGAGTAGCAATTTCGAAAAGCTAGACGAGAACAAGTAGTCCTTACTGTGGATTCCAGGACACTCTGGAGAAGAAGGAAATAACCAGCAATGGGGGGAGCTGGAACACCATTTTGGGGACAGTCAAAGATACTTGTGGGTGACTAAAACGAGAACAAAACAGAAGAAAACAGAGTTTTAAGAGGAATTGTCGCCTCAATGGAGACCTGAAAAAGCTCAAAATAGTGGAGGAAAAGAGGAAGAATAATTCAGATTTTGTGGTATGGAAGAAGCATACACGTGGATTGCACAGCAGCTAGGACACAGGAGCTAGGATACATCAGCTAGGAGACTTAGTAAAAAATGTGCAAAGTTTTTACAAAAAGTGGTTATCGGATACGAATTGAAAAGCCTGGATGCTTTGGCGATGTAAGAAAGGCTTTTGACACCAAACTAGACGGTAAATTTTGGTAAATTTTGAAGGAAATGCATATTGTAAAGTTATTTTTGATTATTTGAGTACTTCCTTCGGCAATTTTTTTCTAGTTTATTGTAGACTGCGAATTTTTCATTCGAATTTTTCCAAATTTTGATAATTGACTAAATTTTAAAGAGAACCATTACGGAAACGCTGTAAGAGCGTCATAAACAGATTTCGATGTTAAAACTTATAACTAAATCGAAGTTAGAATACGTCAAAGTTTTTTCTCGAAATCGCATTAAAAAATTTGTAAAATGTACATTTTTCTACAGCTCTTTTTTACAATAATTTTTCACCTTATTCTAAATATATGTTTGCTCTTAAATCTAATTCCAAGAAAAAACCAAACCCCAGAAGAATTTCTGTTACAATATACACATTTTAACTTCGATGTAATATTTTTTACATTTTTTAAAATATTCGTTATATCTATATTGCTATAGTTTCAGAGGAAGGGTCCATCTGACCAATCTACTCTTTTATTGCTTTCGAATACCCGGCACTCCGGGGGCAAAATACCGAACCCAAAATATCCGCCATTGTATATAGATACTCTTATATCATCGGACGAAAATCTAGCTACAGATACTCCAAGTGCATTCAGCGTACATTACTTAATTGAATTCACATAACCTTCCATCTTAAATCACTTATTTATCTCGTCTCTTTGACAGGTCAGGATCGAACTACTACCTGGAAAATGACCTTGGAAAATCTGTAACTCTTTTAGTCTTTATTTTGCTGTGCATAATCTACCACAATGTTGTCACACGTATAATCTATAATAGTGTAATATTATTATAAACAATATACAGGTAGTTTATAAGTTTCATATAACCAAAACAACAGGTACCTATTTGAATGTAAGAAATTTTCTTATTAACATTGACTTGTGAAGTTTTCCTTGGTGGATACTATAAATATGGACATATCTTAATAAAACACGAAATTGGAATTCTTTAGAAACAGTTAGTTTCATTTGAAAAAGTATTAATATGAGTAGATTCCACAAAGTAAGGGTCCACACACTAGATTCAATTATTGATAATTTCATCCATTTTGCTTTGTGTTCGAATTGATTAAGTAGAATTCAGTATGGTCGTTGTATATACGAGTGAAAGGGAAGTACATGGTGTGATTCGTGTGGCCACCGTGTATTATATATATATAAGTGTAAAGTACTCCCAAAAAGGTTATTGCTTACGAATGTTACGATAATCACGGATTCGGGTAGTTTCCCCGAAGATATTGCCAGAAAATGGTTTATATAAACTATATAAATATTTTTCAAATAAATAGCTATTGACTAATTTTGCACTCACACTACTATACACGTGCTCAGTTCTACGCTACTGGATTTGAGGGTCACTTAATCACAAAATTATTTAAATAAGATTTTTTGAAGGATTTCTAATGACCTAAAGAAACGTTTTTTTTTTCATAAAAATGACATTTGACAGGATTAAAATGCGTATATTTACTGCATTGAGAAGGAAAAGTTGGTTACTATGCAACGTTCCAGGTGAGAATTTCAATGGAACTGGCTAAAATTGACAAAACATCATGTAAACAATGTGGATAATGATTGACATATCATATTTTTGGAAGAAATTGACATTGACATTGACAAGTTACAAATTATTCAATTTTAATCATTGAAAGGTGAAAAGACGTGAAAGTATCAAGAAGAATAATCATGTCTAACGTGAGATATCACACTTTTAATCTTCGACTTTGCTTATAATCAAAAATCTAGCCGCTCATTCGTTGTAAACTGAAAAAAATCTTTGAAAATATATCGTTGTATCAATATTTCGTTGTTTTTTTTATCCATTTTTAACTAAGGCACAAATGAAAATTTTATGATTAGTGACCCTAAAATGACCCGGCTCTACTGATACTGGCTAAACGACTAGATACACTCTCGCCTTGACTCAGCGCTCAGGCCTATTGCATCGACCCTTAATTTACTCAACTTTATTTTGGAAGTTTACGTTAACACTTCTACACGAAAACACCAGAAAATATTTTGATTTTTATTTGTTTTGAAAAAAGTTGGATATTTCGTAAAATCTGGCAACACCGGTGCACGCGTGTTTTCTGGCTTACAAAAGTAAACTTCCAAATTTTCCAGAAATTTTAAGCTTGATAACGTTAACCTACAATAATATTATTTCAATTTATCATTTTTTTTTCTGGAAAAATAACAATTCCATCATACATTCTCGTTTTAATGACAGTAATAAAGAATCCTAAATTTAAATTTTATCTTTTAGAAATATATTTTTCTTAAATACTTGCAAAAATACTGTCAAAACTATCATTCGTTATTTTTTCTTATTTTTACATAATTTGCATTTTTAAAATATTATATTAATAGATAAATCATGAATATTAATAATAAATAAATTTAAATAAATAATTGACTAGAATACGGGACTAGAGATTAATTAAGTACGAGTTTTTCAAAAATTACCACTAAGAAACTTTTAAAACACATTTTTAACTGAAGCTCAGAGATCCAATTCTTTTATTAGAATTTTTAGGCGGCTAGTCCAGCACTGGTTGGTTGTTGTTTCATACCACCGTACAGAAACAATGAATAGTAAGTTTAGTCCAAGCTCCTCCCAGCACAAAGGAACACGGTTGAAAATAAGACAATCTGGTAACTCCATTTTACTATTATACATACTATATGCCTAATAAGCTTTTAAATACTAACGGAAAACTCTTAATAGCTCTTTTAATCGTTTGATCAGCGCACGCGCGTCCGCCATGTTTAGGTAAAAGACGTTAGTATGAATTTTATATGAAATGTATTGCTTGTTGTTGTGAATATTTTATTATTTTTGACTCGCTCACCCAAAGCCAAAAGAGATAAATCCTCCCAGTTACCTTGGTGAGTCCGAAAAAGAGTGAAGAAATGTTGCTGTAGACTACCTTACATCCATAAGTCAACAAGCTATGGATGTAGTAAATCGCGAATCCTCTGTATATACGGCGCACGTGTTTTTCTGCGTCTGTTTTTCGGCATGTCTAAGCGCCGACGACGAGTGTTCCTACTATTCATTGTTTAAATACGTACCCATACAAATATCCTGAGTTATTTCATTGACATTTTGCTACCTCCGAAAGGTTTTCCTTTGAAATATTGTACAGTCACGACCACTAGGATATTTCAAGCCTCCTCTATTTGTCAATACCATTTTGAGTGTGGTGAATTTGTATTACCTTGGTTGTAGCTTTTTGGGTAATTACGCTCTAATTGAATCATATACTTCGCTAGATAGTCTAAAAGTGGGTTTTAATAATCTCTAAAAGCAGGCAATCTTAAATGAACTCTGTAAGTACATGAGAGAGATCGGGATTGGAAAATGCGACTAAATTACGCGGGAGAAGCCGCTTTAACATATTAATTTCCTTCCTTAATCTAAATATGTTTAATAATACTAGATATTTGCATAAGTTCGTTGTATTTGAAACGTTGCTTCAGGTTTAGTAGAACCTTGAAAATTCCGCTTTATCCGTTAAAGACGTCGAACGAAGGAGTTGGAATACATTTCCATAGATTATAATGAAATCAATATCATCCATACGATATTATTATTCGAAAAAAACTTCCCATT
>CAJUYG010000511.1:59681-73103 GCA_910591675.1 Galerucella calmariensis
AGTTTTAGTATTTGGAAGACGTGGAGTAAAGTGTAAATTTCCACCATTTATAAAAATTGGTATATACACGTGAATCTCGTTAATTACAAAAAGTAAATATAAATGAAATTAAGAACTTCTATTCCTATGAAAATATAAAAATTTTAGATAATTTTATACCGGCTTCAAAATTACTAGATAAAATTCCCAATCGCTTTTATAGCTTGTTTCAAAGTATATCGTCTTAGCTTTTTCCAGCAATCATCTAAATACGATCATTTAGAACGATCTTAAAATAATTTTAGCCGAAATGAAACCAACAACAGTCGAGTGACAAGCCAAGGGCGGGCCAATAACTTGAATTCATTTGGCATTCCGTTTTAGTATGCATTTTCAAAGAGCTTTCTATACGAGTATTATAAGTTATCATTGATTTTTTTGCAATGTTGCGTCGAAATTACTTGTAATTAGATGCAAAGCTAATCGTGAAAAAATGTGGTTGATTGTTTTGTATGTAGAGGACTTATTAAATAAAAAGCTTTAAAAGAAACCTGTTTATTCACATATACACCAACACCAACAAAAAGATAGATATTTTTGTTAGTTTGATCCGCCACTAGCGATCTCTTCTACAGCAGTTATTTGCCCATTAATTTTATAATTGCTGGCAAAAGTGAAGACGATATACTTTGGGACAAACTATAACTGTATGAAAACAAGATGAAAGGCTTTTTGACAAGTGAGACTTTCAATATTTAACTCCGAACGAATATTTTCTCCGGCCCTTATTTACGATTTTAATAATCAGTTTTTGGGTAGATCTATAAAATTTGTGCTAGTAATTTATTGGTATACTTCCTAATAACTCACTTTTTCTTTGACACTTAAAAATCAATTCCATCGTTTTTAAGTTTAATTTTTTCCATTAACCCCCCTCCTTCGTTCGATATCTTCAGCACAAACAGCAAAAAACTATATAATTCAAATAGTATAATAATCATTTTTATCTATATATATATATATATATATGCATATATATATACACATCCCTTTGAATGTAAATCTAAAAGGTACAGCTTACTTACTAACCCTAAATTAGTGGACGTTTTGCGATGTGTGTTATCTTTGGAGGGGATATTTACAAGGGACGTCAGTTTACGAAAAATAAATCACCGTTAATCTAGACGGCATATCACGCGCGATGTTGCCATCTACGTGACGGGAAAACTTAACTAACAGGAAAGACTAGAAAGCTTGACTAGATTTAACTCAGATTAAGATAGAACGCGATAATGCGTTTATCATTTTAATACTAAAAAAAATATATATTTTCATTAACCTGCATATACGCGAACCGGCAAAGGAGTAGCCACAGTTAATTCTTTTGAAATTTGCTCTTCTTTACAACTAACAGACGTTAAAACTTCCTCTTTCAAACACGCAGACTCGAGATGTTTATTAAGATAAGATTTCAAAGCGAACGTTTTATGACATCTCGGACATTCGAAATTTTTATCAGCCGAATGCGTTTGCATGTGTGCTCTCAAATTAGATCTGTCGGCGAAAGCTTTACCACAATGCGCACAGCCGTACGGTTTTTCTCCCGTATGAGACCTCAAATGACCTTGAAGCAACCAAGGTCTCGAGAACTGTTTACCGCAGACCCCGCATCGGTGTGCTAGTTTATGGGTAAGCACGTGCATTGCTAAAGCGGGCATGCTTACGTACGCTTTACCGCACGTTATGCACTTTTTGGCAGCCTGAGAATCTAAGCTTCGGTGAGTTTGTTTGTGTCTGGAAAGATTGCTGGACGTGGCGTACTGTTTGCCGCATTCGCTGCAGGTGTATTTCGGTTTTTCTGATAGTTTTACAGTATTTACTGGTATAGTTGAATCTTCTGATTCGTGTCGTTTTTTCGACCGTCCGTCGCTCACGAAAAATGCTTCGTAAGTATAAGCTATGGTTTTAGAAGATTTTAAATCTGGACTCGCCGCGCCGTTTAGAGATTGAGACAAACCTGACTCTTGAATTTCTTGCGGTAAATCGAGCGGATGATATTGTTCTTGTATTTGTATTTGCGGTGGTGGCGGTAAAAAAACCGTAGTCGACGCACTTAGATCCAAAATAGCATGTGCTGCATGAAGATCTTCTTCGGCCGGAACTCGAATTGTATGATGAAAAAACGGCGGTGACGGCTTGTCGTCCAGAGAATACGGTCTGTATATGTCTTTTTTCTTCGGTGGTAAACTCAATGCGGTTCCTGTACTCGTATAAGTCATCGCTAAGGATTTTTTATGTCGTATCGGAACTTGGTGAGGTGTATTGCATTCATAGCGTATGTCTGTCGCTTCGTCGGCGCTTTTTAAGGTTATGTAAGACGCTTTGGGTTGATTGGATGCTTCTGTGTTTGGTACTACAGTTGTATAGTTTGAAGGTGAAATTTCATGGAGGTAACCTGAAACAATAGAAAATTGTGTTTTAGTGAAAAAAAAACATAAACGTAACCGGCAAAAATTTATTATGAACATCAGAATCTTTTCAACTGCGGAAAAGTATGACCAAAATTGTGATTTGTAACAAAATGATGAGAAGCTGGCCCGAAAGTAGTGGAGTATTAGGGTAGCGAGGATCGATAAGAAGCATACTTTATACATATACAAGCTCTACATACAGTGTGGAAAGTCAACTGTACGTAATAATATCATAAAAATGGTTCATTGAACAAAATGATGTCAAAATTACATGTGTCAACATTATTCATCTTATACAGAGTAGCACCAAAGTCTGAAAACGGCCAGTTATCACTTATAATCTCCCTAGAGCATGAAAAAAAATTCGCTAGGGAGATTCGGAAAGCAAATTTTATACCAAAACTTTTTTCAAATAGATATTAAGTTGGTGACATACTTAGGTGACATAATATTATCCATGTAACGGACATCATAGTACCCAAGTAGCAATTTAAATTCTGTAAGGTTTATATCTTATAGGATACTAAAATTCTTATAACGGTCTACAAAACAATTGAATGATCCTGATACAACTAAAAAGGGCCCATTTTTATACAACTGTTTGGTTGTATAACAGTTCTATTAAAAGTTTATACAACTCTTATATGACTGTTTAATACACATTTATACAACTCTCAATCGACTGTTTTATAATCATTTATACAGCTACTATAAAATGATTCAATAGTGTGTCATGTAGTCACACCTATAAAATGGGATTGAAGCGGCACATGAAGGTCTCACAAAATGGTTGTATAATGCAATATATTTTTTCATAATGCTGTTATTTCGAGCACAATGGAAACATTTTCTATGAAAGCATTTCAATTTTTAGTGAAGAATATCAGAACCAAATTATATTTCAATTTGAACGTGCATCCCACATTTCATTTGTAGAAATGGAGACTTATCAAAACGACTTGGGCCGCTTGGGCGGACATCGATAGTAAAAATTATAATTTCATTTGGATGGTTTAATGGCACAAATTTTGATGCGCCGCAAATTTTACTGATAGATTATAGGTATATATTTGGCAAGAAAATGAAGCGCTTCAATTCTGTTTAAGTTTCAAGTAGATACTCAAAAAATAATAATAAAATGGAAAATCCTAAAATACTTTTTATGATTTTAATAGTTTATCACTTTATATGGATATTCTTTCACAATATAATTCTCTAAATGATGATAAAGTCACATTTTTCAATACAGTTTCATGTTTCCAACTCAATTGCTCATAATGGCGGCGATAGCGGCACAAGAGCTGCTCATTTAAACATGGCGATCTATAATACAACAATTTTATCCCAAAGAAATGCCTTAAGCAATATTTTATTGTAAAATGGAACGGTATACGATATCTGTTCTATAACGAAGAATATTTAGGCACTATACAACTAAAAAGTGTTTTATAATGAAACGCAATTGAATGCTATACAATATTTATTATTCAACATTATACAGCTTCAATAAGATAAGCTCAAGTAACTATTTTATAATGTTGTAGCTGTTATTTACATAGTATATTATAGTACACTCATACGATAGGTATAAAAGTCTTATAAAATGATATTTTTGATATTGTATAAACTTGCTTATAAGATAATATCATTTTAAAAGAAGTGATCGTATAATGCGTTATAGCATTTATTGAAAAAGTCACTATAGAATCATTAAATACAACATTTTTTTTTTAAACAAAATTATCACAACAAAAGGCTTAATAAAAAAAAACAGTCCTTAAAACAACGCTATTCGACTGTTTTACAACAATTTAGTCCTCTTAGAGTTCCATTTTGCTAGTTGGGTAGGCCGTTGTTAAGGCTTTGTCTCACAACAGCGAATTGCGAATTATTTTGTAACAGATAATAACATGTATAGTTTGTTCAACCATCCTTTGCCGTTATGTCATAATCGGTGACGTATTCTGCTGTTTTACGTATGTCTTATATTTGTTGAATGTTATTTTACACTTAACCTCAAAATTATAATCAATGGCATATGTTAAGAAGTGTTTTCAAAATATGACAACTGAATTGTCAAAAGTGACAGATAAAATTTATGTCGACCTTAGATAAGAAATACGTTAATGACGTCATAATTCCGTCTCATCTATTTCATGAATGAGAGAGCAAGCTGGACAATGTATGACGTAACGGCAAAGGATGGCTGAACAAACTATACCTATTATTGAGTTATATGGTTGAAATAATACCCTTCTTGGTGTGCGTCATCGATTGTAAATGTCTTTCTAACACATTACGTAGGATGAAATGGAAGAAACGGCAGGTCTGTGATTAATCCTAATCAAAATATCAGAATAAGGAACCGTTTAAATGTATTACAAACGTTAACCCTAATCTTTGACTTACAAAAATTTGATTGGTTGATGTTTAAATTACGCTCAAGCTCAACCTATCAATCGAGAGTTTAAAATACTATGAAGGCGTTACTTTCATAACGGCAATAAGTCTTACGTCTTTTTCTGCTGTCACACTGACAGTTCTTGACAGGTCTGTACTTCATTGTTTACGGCCAATTATTATTTATGAAAAGTGTATATTAATCTTATTGTTTTATTTATATGAATTATACAAAAATATGCATGAATACACGGAAAAACATCAGTATTTTGAAAGTTCTCAAGTATTTTCAGCTAGAAAAAGAAGCTGGTAATTATTAATTGCAAAGCCTTTTCGGATTTGGCCAAATACAATCCTGATGATCTTATTTATCAAATTTAAGATTAACTATATGTCAAAATAGCAAATAAAATAAACGACATGCCGAAAACCCGGATATACGTCACAATCGATGACGCACACCAAGAAGGGTATTATTTTAACTATAAATATATTTGTATCAAAACTATTTTACGCCACTGTGTTTATGACAGCTGTCAAGCCAAAACGAAATTTCCACTTATTAATTTCCCTCTACGCAGGGAAATTTCCGAAGAAATTAGGTTATTGTCATAGCAGCATATCAAAATGCAGGCATCTGATTGACCAAAATTAAATGGTATAAAATTTGCCCGTGAGTTGGGTACACCTATTTTAGGATACGGAGATTCTAGATTTCATATTTGCAATGTTGCCAGATCTGCTATCTCTTTTATATTATTTGGTTTTTCAAATTCATCACCCTGTATTATAAGTCATTATTGGAATCTCCTATTCAATACGAGCTCAACCATATGTAACACTTATGATTTTATGTAGTCTGGAAGGTCTAGAATACATAAAACATAAATCTTGCATCACATATTTGTAAACTGAATTTTTCAAGTATCTCCAATAAAAATTATTTTTAAGGATTGAAATCAGGTGAACGTGGAGGCCATTCAATTCTATCTCGTCCACCAATTCATTGTCCGAGAGATATCTAAATAACGCCGAACATTTACACCAAAATGAGCTGGAACTCCAGCTTGCTGAGGTCATATCTCTTATAATTGTATCTAAGCAAGTTTCTCAGTGTAGGTACAATATGATTTCTAAGTAGGAGTTCATATTTATCTGATGTTAAATTTTCTTTGATAAAGAATGGCCCAATTAACAAAATCACAGCACTCTACCAAAGATAACAGAATAAAAATATAAGATGTTTCACTCGTTCGAATTTATCGCGTAAAGCACCGATGCCACTGGTGACTTGGATGATACAGTACGTCGCTACGTCTTTACTTGCATTTAATTTGGCATACTATACGGGACGTCGCCCGTCGAGCGCTGTTATTTTAGAATGGTGTTTATTGGTTGTTCGTGTTTTATATTTATGTTGTATAGATTTTTTAAATTTATTAATTAATTGTTGAAATGAGCAAAAAGTCATATTAATATTTTTCTCTGTTTAATAGCAAAGCTTAAACACTAAATATTTTGTAATATTTGCTAATACAAAATTACGGATTTATTTTCATAATAAGGATATTATATAAACAAGTACATTAAGCAAGAAAACACAAAATTCAATTCTATGGCTAACCAAAAGGGAATTGGTCAGTTCCTTTTGAACGAATTTACTAAATTTTCTTTTCATCATCCATGAAATGAATTTCCTTCCAAATATTATGCGAGTCTCTATACCAGAGTTCGTATATATTTGACTCTCAAATGTATATTGAAAGATTTGAAAAAACGATAGATTGAATTTAACACATAAACCAAACTTAGTATTTTACAACATTTATAAAATTATATAATAAAGGTATCCTGCAGCTGCTTCTCTTTTTACTGTTTTAACCTTGGCTATTGAGTATATTTAATCGAATTTTTGATAAATATCTGCTAGATTATCAATAAGTATCACAAAATTACTAAGATGCTGGATAAAAATTGTGAATTGATTCATTTTAAAAATTCAAGTTTATTTTTCACTAACCTTTTCAAATTCATATCTTTGTGATAAAGAATCCTATTAATTTAAATATATATTTCTCTAATTACCCCTGTATAGCTAAAAATAAATAAGCTTTTCGAACTTATCTGGTATCTACCGATCTCGTTATTGACAACAAAAGCGAGTCGTAAACATAATTTATGAGAGCGGCGTCCGTTTAAGACAGCAACTTGAATCAAACCGCCCTGGAGTGAAACATCTTATATTTTTATTTTGTAATCTTTGACTCTACATACAAATTTTTTCAAATCTACATATTTTGCACTGTTTTATGTATTTAAGACCTTCTATTCTAGTTGAAATGGTGAGTGTTACATATGGTTGAACTCGTATTGAATGGGAGATTCCAATAATGACTCAATATACAGGGTGATGAATTTGAAAAACCAAAGTAACTGATAATATAAAAGAAACAGCAAATCTGGCGGCATAGCAAATATCAAATCTAGAATCTATTTATCCCAAAATAGGTGTACCCCGAATTTTGTACAATCAAGACGAACAATTTACGAGATAATTGACCGTTTCCAGACTTTTCAGCCACTTTGTATAAACACCTGTTAGTTAAAAGATTATTGTATTCCAATACTCTATGTACTTGTTGAAACCGTGTGATGAATAACGCATTTTAAACTTGGTAATTATGGAGATTCGCTAGTTGCTTTCTCTCTACGATTATTTGTCCATTATATATAACATTATAACTAAGTTTTAGTTAAAGAGGCCGCAAAATTGCGCAACAGTTTCAGTTGAATATTATCAAGCGTATTAAAGATCTGAAGAGGCTGGTGGAATTCTGAGGCATAAATAAGTTGGAACTTTAATGAAAGGATTGTTGCCATTGTGCTTTATCACGGCATGAAGTATGAATGCTACAGAACCGTAAACGTAAATAATTAGTAATTTTCTCATTGGTGTTTACAAAAAACACTTTTCAAGTCTTTTTATGTCCAGAAACTTCGAAAATTCGTTATTTTCACATCATGTACAATTACTGGAAATAAATTTTTCAACTGATTTACTGTAAAAACTTTGTTTGAAGTATATAAAATGTACGGTATCGAAGAAATTTGAATTTTCAGATCTTGTGTAAATTTTTTCAGAACATGGCGAATGGGGATCCTCTACACAGTAACAGTTCTTTGATCTTGCAGAGGAATTGTTGCTACATGGCCTGCTTTTAAGTCAAATGATGCCACGATCTATTCGGAAACACTTCCAGAACGTATAAGTTTCGTAGGTTATAAAATAACTATGCTGGTCATGAAGTTTCATGTCTTTATCATTCTGTCACTATTTAATCCATATCTTAAAAGTACTCGGAATTGAAGTAATAAAAAAATACAGATATTCATGTTAATCGAACAAAATGACATATTTAAATGGGTTGAATTTTTAACGATAAGTTACCGAACTAACTTTTGTCACACGACAAACATTAATTGATCAATGAAAAATGTCCTATTTAAATTGGTTGTTGTTTAAAATTTTTACCAGATTTATATTTACCTATACATAAAATGCATTCGAAGACATGCAACATGGATATTACTGTTTTGATATCGAACTAAATTGCTTCTATTAATCAAACGACATGTATAAAAAAACGTTCAATCATTTTCTATTTTTTTTTTAATTTTAAAATATTCTCGACAGTGACAAACAAAATTGATGGATCATCTTTTATTTATCATCTACACTACTTGTAGTTCAATTTTTTACAATCCTACAACCTCCACGACACTTTTTATCTCTTGAAACTAAAATATTTATAAATCCCGAACTTCAAAGACATTCGATACACTTCTCTTTTTCTTTGAAGGATAAATTCAAGAGAATAACAACTATGCAAGGTCCTTTGTGTTATTAGTTCACATCCTAGTTGGAACAATCAACCTCATAATATTAACGATATACAGAGGTTTGTCTGTGTCTAATATGAAATGGCTTCTCGTAGACTTTACAATGTATAATTATATAAGTATGTATATATATTAGGGTGATATTCACTGAGACACAATGTCCTTCTAACACATAACGTAGGAAGAAATGGAAAAAAGGAAGGTCTGTGATTGATCTTAATAATGAACCGTTTGAATGTATTACAAACGTTAACCCTAATCTTTGACTGGTTGATGTTTAGATTACGCGCAAGCGCAACCTATCAATCGGGAGTTCAAAATACTATGAAGGCGTTACTTTCGTAGCGGCAATGTGTCTTACGTCTTTTTCTACTGTCCCACTGACAGTTCTCGTCAGGTCTGTACTTTGTTGTTTACGGCCAATTATTATTTATGGAAAGTGAATATTAATCTTATTGTTATATATATTTAAATAATACAAAAATATGCCTAGATACACGAAAAACATCAGCATTTTGGAAGTTCTCAAGTTTTTCCAGTTGAAAAAAGAAGCTGGTAATTATTAATATCCATAGCCTTTTCGAATTTGGCTGAATACGATCCTGATGATTTTATTTATCAAATTTGAGGTTAGCTGAATGTCAAAATAGCAAATCAAATAAACGACATGCAGAAAACCCGGATATACGTTACAAACGATGACGCAAACCAAAAAGTATATTGTATGAACTGGTATGAGCCATATAATGTTAATTAGTTAATTATATCCCATAGCGCAGAAGAAGAAGCTTCAATAAACCTGTTTTATAATGCTACTGTTAAATTTTTTTCATGACAAATTTTTAGAGTTGTTTTATAATGATTGTGAAAGGTTTCATAAAATATCAAGTATTTTGGATTGTTGCCAATTTTACACTTATAGCTGTCGTTTAAACGCTTTATAAACGTTCCGGGGAGTAATGTTGTTTTATAATTGTTGTGGCGAAAACGTTGTCGCAGCCGCATTATATGGAAAATATAAAATTGTATTGTTTAATGTGTCGATTTTGAATAAAAGAAAACATCTGAAATATCCGTGGTCGATGATTTCGAGATTGAAAAAGGAAAGCCAATAATTATATATTGTATACTTGAAAACAGAGCCATTTTGGAGATCCTGCTCTCTCAATTAGGTCAAACGTCTTTCTGTTTCTCCTGGCGCTGGTTTTTATTGGCTCATTTTCAAAGATTACGGCGAATTTATGCAAATGTTATTGTAATCTTAAGCCTCACTGCTCGAGAGTTGAACAAAAGTTTCATCACATTCGAGGATGTTTTTCTTTTCATGGCGAATATGTCTAGAAAGTCGTGAGAAAAGTCAAATCTTAAAAAAAAAACTTTTAAAATACGTATTACGATGGTTGTCTTTCAAGTGTTGCATATAACAAAATAGTTGGTGTGATATTTGTTATCAAATGTAAAAATTAACTGTTATGCATAAAATATCCAAACGTGGAAGTTTCTACAGTCTCCATGGTTTTTGAGATGACCTTGAATAAAAAAATGAGGTTTCAAACCCATCCACCTGAAGCGCTAGTTTCAATCGAACTGTCAAAACATTCCTAGCAGCAAAAAAAGAAGGAAGCATTTCCAAATTTAGAAATTTTGCAGTTTCGAATTTAAAGTTGTTCATCTTAGCTGTTGTCACCACTGACTGCTGATTATATGTCAATAGTGTCACACAAATACTGTTTATTTTTGTCATTTTCAGCTTTTATTTGTGTTCCTGAAAGTTGTCCAACTGTCCTCCTACTTAATCAGTTAATCAAATTGTATACTTCATAGTACCAGTGGCCTTTGTAGCCGAGCACGTTAAATGGAATAAAAACAATTAGGTACTGAAGGTTAGCTTAGGTTAGGTGTGTGGTGAGTGGGTCTATAATACCCTCCACTGCGACTCGCAAGAGAGAAACCCTGCCAAACATCAGATAGGTACCTACCTGATTCGAGCAGCTCCAGACAAAAACAGCAAGTCGTATCTTCCGACAGTCCAAGTTTTAACATATGATGATTCAGATGACAGTGGCCTGTTAAAAGGACTGTTAGACAACGTAGGTCATGCCTGCTATAGTCCAACATTTGTTTGGACATTCTTCGAATGATGTATAAAAGCCTTTGAATGAACCAATCCTGGTAAATTAAGGCAGAAGTCTGAAGCTCTTCTTGCTGTCCAGGAATTTAGTGTTTGTTTGGCAAAACTTGTTGCGATAGAAACCGATAGAAACACGTGCGGCACCCTCCCTTGCAAGAAAGTCTGCCTTCTCGTTTCCATCCAGGCCAGAATGGCCAGGAATCCAGACCAGCAATACTTTATTGAGTTGCCCTATTTAGGAGAGTCTTTTTTGGTAGTCTAGAACCAATTTCGACGTTACACGGTGAGAGCTAAGTGCTTTCAAAGCCGCTTGGCTGCCCGAGGAAATTTTTATCGTTCTATGTATGAGATTGGCTTGCTCCAATCTCTTCACACATGAAACAACGGCGTAAATTTCCGTCCGAAATACGGGATCCTGGAGAGATTGAAATTTCTGTACTTGGTCTGCGCCTGTATTCACCTGCACCAGAGCCTGAGGGCGTTTTTGAGCTGTCTGTGTACCAGCAGCTGTCCGCTCTCAATAGTTCATCCTTACGGAGGACCCATTCATCTCTATCTGGGAATAGGACGGTATAAGGCAGGTCGTAGTTTACTTTTGGAGGCATTATGTCAGAGGTCATTCCCAGAATACTGTTACTTTCAGTGTCCACTAGCATTCTGCTTCGCTCTGTACAAGCCTGATTTGTGCAATTAAAAAATGCGCAATTCCGTATGTTGTCCATCCAGCCTCTTTTTCCAAAAATATATGGAGAGAAGGTAGGTCCATGGCTGCTGATGGTGTGGGGCTGATAGTACCAGTATTTGCCAGACAAGCCTGTTTCTGTGAACCAGAGAGCTTTGGTACTGTCCTAGTATATATTAAATAGCGTGAGAATGGAAACAACTTAGGCAGAAAGATATACTAAGACTAAGAATTCACCAACCATATTTCTTAAAGTTTGGTCATACCTAAGATATTTTATATGAGTTGGAGGCTTTAAGCATTTCATGCACATTATTCAACTCTTTTACACTATATAATTCAAATGAATATCTTGGGAGTCATCGAAAGAAAATCACGGACGCGAGACTAAAATTCAAGCTCTTGAAACAATCGCCGAACTTTTATTTTGTCGACTATCCTGCTAGACCCGGTATTATAATGCGTCAAAAAACACGTACGTACCTATATCTTGTATGCGTGGAGAAGTTACTAAGGATATTAACTTTCTTTTTATCAAAAGTTTGGATATGATATGGGCCCAATTTAACGGCGTCCATGACCGAAGCGAGAATCCACCCAACTGTTGTGATATATCGGATTTAATTAAAGGGGGCCGAGTCGGTTTCCCTGTTTCACTATATATACATCTACAGCTGTTGAGGGAGTCTACACGCCATGAATATTCTTATAAGGCAACGATGCATTGCTGCCATAAAGAGCCGGAAAAATATTTTATGTCTTGTACGAGCTTAAACTAATTTCCATCCAGTTAAATTTATTTCGGTTTGATCCCAGCGATCTACCAAACGATCTTCTTTCGTTGGATACTCCATAAATTTAGAGGGTGACCGATAAATTACAAGTTTTTAGACAAAATTCGACTCAGATGAATTTCAACATTTATTGTACGATTCAAACCCACTTATTGGCATCAATGTTATGGTTTATAATTTTTTTTCTCTATTTGAATTCAAAATTTTGGATCAATCATGTATGTGCTCATACTTCCCAAACTTAATTTGAATCATTCATTTATAAAAGAGTATGAAGCAGCAGCTATTCTAATTATGGGTGTTGCATTTTTGTCTGAATAAACTGTTGAATAATATTTACGCACTTGTAGAGCATCCAATGCAGTCATACAAGTGTCGATGTTAATGGCATTAAAGCAGTTTATTTCTGCTGATCCGACAGAAAGTGTTTATGGATTAAGTGGAAACCTGTTACGCAAAAGGAATTAATGCATGTTGTAATACCTTAATCAGTCTACATTCGCTGATGAGGGAGAGTTAGTTTCCGATTGGAGATAGTAATTAATAAAATAATTAAAAAAAGAATAACCGAATTAGAAGGACGAGTCAGAGACAAAGCTAATTAAAATGAAAGATCAGAAGAGATTTGAGAGATTCAATTGTGGATAATTTAAACATTTTATATGATGAATCTAGAAATGGGAATTGTTTAATAACACTAGAATCTAAATTTATTATAATATGTCCATGATTCCAGTTAAATCATGACTGTCGAGATATAGAAACTGATATTAAAATAGAAGGAGCAGCAAAAATTGGAATTTTTATCTTCTGTAAGTTCCTTGTGGCATTACTTATTATTTTTTCTCTTATTTTTTGGGATTTTTTGGAACGCTACCAAAACGTCGAAATAAAAAATAAAAAAAACATTATGGGAAATTTTAATTTCTTCAATTGAAATTGGCTAAAAGCTACGAGCATCTGATCTGGTAAGTTACGAGGGTGGGGCAACCCTGCAGCACCATTAAGTCCTTTGTGCATCCTCTCAGGGCGTCAACCAGCCTGTGCTTTTAACATAGACAATAA
>CAJUYG010000511.1:73503-84972 GCA_910591675.1 Galerucella calmariensis
TGTATGTTTATTTTAAAGAAAAAAAATGTAGAATTTACAGCGACAGTCACTTCATTTTGACGTTATGATTATTATTATTTTCCGGTGGTTCACTCACGCACATGCACATCGGGTTTTAAGAGAAAGAAGAAAAAGAGCGGAGACAGAGGAATAGAGAAAAGACAGCACAAACGGAACAAACTAAACTAAACGTCGCCCTCGTGATTTTGAAGCGCACCCTCACTGTGGCTTTGCTTTTATATAACAGTAGCGGTGGTGGTGGAAGACGGAGAGCGATGAGATGGGGTAGAAATCACCCTCCACCATTCGTTCTGGCCTCGATCGAGAGAAATACTATTGCGCGCCCATCGTATACTCGAAAACCCCACGCGCACTAGGCCTGTTTTTATTCGTTTCGTTTGTTGCTTCGCGTTCATGATTGTTGCTTTTCACTTGTAAATTCATCAAGTTGTAAAAACGTTTTCTAAAGCGTAATGAGCTCGTATATTTGGCTTGTACAGAACAAGTTGATCATAAACATTACATAAGATTGGTTTTTTATATTCTCTAAAGCTTCTTTTTTTTAAACTGCTTTGAATATTATACAGTGTGGAAACCACTTATCGAATAAAATTCTCTATGTCATTATTTTGGAAAATTATAAAAAATGCACCACATCACCTTTTGAATTGAGTTGTGCGTTATGTGAACATAAATGTAAATGTACAGGGTAATTCACGCAAGTATCTACTAGGCCATAGCGGTGTTGTTTTTTTATGAAACACCCTGTATATTTGCATATTTTTTAAATCCTCTTAATGAACCGATTCCAACAAACTAAATAATGTATGGTCAATTATGAATTATACAGGTTGAAATTTTTATTTTTACAGTTATTAAACACATACATAAAATACCTGATGTATTTGATTCTAATACATTAAAATAAATGCTCAAAATGTTCTCCATCTAGTTGTTGGCAATAGCACAATCTCCTATAGAACTCCTCCTCAACTTTGTTTAAAGTTTGAGGTGAAATATTCCGTATTTTGAGGTCTATAATACTAGTTGGTTGTGTTGCATATACTTTGTTCTTGAGATAACCCCACAGAAAAAATCCAACGGCGTAAGGTCTGGCAATCTAGCTGGCCACTCAATAGTACCTCTTCGTCCAATCCATTTATTGGGGAAGATTTCATTTAAATAAGTTCTTACCATTAAAGCATAATGGGGTGTTGCCCCGTCTTGCTGGAACCAAACATTTTCATTCGGTAAGCTAGGATTTATTGCGTTGTGATATAAGTTTGCCAACGCAGGAATAACTTCATTTCTAAGCATATTTAAATATTTTTCAGCAGTCAAATTTCCATCTATAAATATAGGACCAATAATATGGTCGCCTATGATACCGGCCCAAACGTTCACCTTTTGAGGGTACTGAGTATGTATCTCACGCATCCAATTAGGATTCTCTGCTGACCAATATCTACAGTTCTGTCGGTTTACCTCTCCATTCACTGTGAATGTTGATACGTCAGAAAAAGGAACGGTACCAAGAGCTATCTCATTTCTGTTCAGCTTATTCAGCAATCTTTCGTAGAAATCCATTCTACGATCTGGATCGTCTTCTTTTAACTCCTGCACAAAAGTTAATTTGTAGGGATAAAGTTTTTCTTTATGAAGACATCTTAGAACAGTTGTATGACTAACATTATTTTCACGGGCAATTTGACGTGTACTTGAAGTTGGATTCTCTTCGACACTTAACAAAATATCCACTTTCACATCATCTTCAACGAAGTGTGGTTTTCTTTCCAATGGTTTGACATGTCCAAGTTTCCTGAATTGTTCATGAATTTTAGACACAGTACTTTGAGAAATATTAGGCAATTCGGGATACCTGTGATTAAATAAGTTTGCCACTTCAACTTGACTTCTGCAGTTATCCCCGTACCCGATTATCATTAAAATCTCAATTCGGTGAGTGTCAGTTAAATATTTCATTGTTATGTCGACAAGGAAAGAGTGTTTGACAAAGATTTCACTTTTTCAGTATAAACTGTCAACGCATCAACAACTGACAGAATAGAAAACAATCCACATTATTTACCGATTTTGTTAAATTATTGGCGTTTTTAGGAATTTTTTAGGTATTTATGATAAAATACATGGGCGTAGCAGGTTTTATTTAATATACAAATACGTCTAATAATTAGTTAGTTTATATTTTTGATAAATCCATGTTTAGCTAATTTAAAAAAGTACCAATATTTCAAGTGTAATAAATTATTAATTTTAAAATTTCACCCTGTATAATTCATAATTGACCATACATTATTTAGTTTGTTGGAATCGGTTCATTAAGAGAATTTCAAAAATATGCAAATATACAGGGTGTTTCATTAAAAAAACAACACCGACTATGGCATACTTGCGTGAATCACCCTGTAGATTTAAATTTATGTTTACATAACGCCCAACTCAAATCAAAAGTTGACGTGTCTTGGCATTTTTTATAATTTTCCAAAATAATGACATAAAGAATTTTATTCCATAAGTGGTTTCCACACTATATAAAGTCATAGGTATTTAGTTTGGAAAACAGTGGGAATTATATTAATATCCTTTTTAAAAACATTACATGTTATCACTTAAAAATGTGAGACGAAAAAGAAAATAGGTTAACTGAATTAAATTGTGGAGAATGTGAGCACACTTTAATTTATATACATTATAGCTTTGTTTGTTTTCAGAAATAGAATAGAATGTTTTGGAACGAGGTAGAATGAAAATTCTATGCGAGTGGAAAGCTCCGAGTCCAAACCGAAGGTGAGCATGTGGAACCACAAGCGTCACGAATATTCATTCTTATCGAGTACCAGTATATATTTATTTATTTTGAGGTGACATTCACTGAGACCTAAAAAATCTATAGTGCCCTCATATACTTCTACTTAGTTCCTGAGAAGAGTCCTATTTTCCGGAGGAATTTTAGGATGTCTGTAGGCTTCAACTTAGGTAAATGTTCCTCTTCTATCCAGTAATCTCCCAGGTGCTGTGCTATGGGATTCTGAATTGCTGTGCAGTTGGAATGTATGTGGATGGAGGTTTCATCGATCCATGCCACAAAATCTGTATTCTTCTTCCTCCACTATTTTGAGCTTTTTCAGGTGCCCATTCAGGCGACAATGTCCCGTTAGGATCCCTGTTAAAACTCTTAGCGCAGTTTTACTTTGACTGATGCATTCATTTGATCTCAACAGGTTGTAGTCACCCAGAAGAGTCTTTGACTGTATAAGCACTACCAGATGTTTCCAATGGTCAGATATTTTTCTCTGCTTTAACTATTTCTTCCAATATTACCATGGGGCTGATTCCGCAAAAGGGTTCAAGCTCTCAGAAAGGTATTCCAGTTCCCCTCTTTGCTAGTTCTTCTGCTATTTCATTTCCTTCTATTCCAGTGTGTCCTGGAATCCATAGTAAGGTGACTATATTGTTCTCACCTAGTTCATTGAGTTTGCCTAGGCATTCCCACACCATTTTGGAACTGATTACACAAGAGCTCAGTGCTTTAATGGCTGCTTGACTATCCGACATTATGATAATCCTTTGTCTTCTGTATCCATTATCAATATTGAACTGGGCACACTTTCTTATGGCGTGGGTTCCCGCTTGAAAGATACTTTTCCCAAGCTTTCAGAGTGTTTGGTTCCTGGCCCGAACACCCCTATCCCAGTTCCTTCTATTGCTTTTGAGCCGTCTGTGTACCGTTGAATGGCATTCTTCCCAAGTCTGGTAATGATATTCGTATCCCATTCCTTCTTGTTGCTTATCGAGTAGCAGACTATACTTTCTCCACGATCAAAGATTTTGTAATTAAATATGATTCCAGAATTGGCAAATTCTGTGATGATCGTGGAGAAAAAGGTTTTCTATCAATTTTGGTTGAGAATGTTAAAATAATTTTTCCTATCTTCATCTCTTCTTTTTGCTATAAGTACTTTTTCTCTCAAATTTCCATTTCCACCATGAAAAATTTCAATATTTGACAATTTTCGTGATCTTTATGTTTAGTTTCATTTTCCACCTCTATATCTCAAAAAAGCGAATTTTCTTAAAAATAAATTGATATCAATTCAGTTATTGTTGATTCACTTTGGTATAAAATTTTCATTATAAAAAATGTTTTATGAGTATTTTCACTAGGTAGTTTAATTATTTTTCAAGCTATATGATCGACACTAAGATTCTTTTGCCATTAAAAAAATTGAAAGTACTGGAATATTTTTTTTAATTTAAGTGATAATACAGGGTGAGTCAACACTATACTTACTTAAGTTTTTATGCGTTTTTATTTATATCTCGATTTCGACAGAAGCTATCAACATGCGGTTTGCGCCATTTTGTCACGGATTTAATTAAGTTCCATTATAATTTACAATAATTAGGTGTTTCCATTGAACATTTTCAAGAAAAACAAATTTTAATTTCTCCCATTTGAAAGTACCCTCTACCTATGACAATTGAAACTAAATGCATTTGTTTCATAGTAGATGTAATTAATTAATCTACACTCTTTCTAATGACACTAATTTCGTTAAAATCGGTTGATTCAAACCAAAGTTATAGATATTTATCCAAAAACATTTTCCCACTTTCCCCCACCATTTATTTGGAAAAATAAAAAAAAGTACTTAAACAAATTTCTCCGGAATTTAGGCCTCTTTCTAATTTACTTATTCCACACCGGGTATAATTGGGCATATTTCACAAAAACTTGGTTTTTAAATTTTTCTTAGCAGCTCCGTATCTCAAAAAATCAAATTTTCTCGAATAGAAAAATGATATCAATAGTTTTCGATTAAAAATTTTAATAATAAAAATTTTCAATAACTTTGGAATAGAATTTTCGAAATAAAAGCTACTTTTAGTCATCAAAGATTTACATATTTCCATTAAACAAAAATCATTTTTACGTCAATTATGATTAATTTATTTTTCTATACCACAACATACAATCGAAAACACCTAATTTATCACTTGTAAACGACAGTTGATCAATTTATTCACCAAAGGAATTATGAAACCACATTTTCATATCGATGTTAAAACAACAGCTTTCTAATGAACTATTTTATTCTATTTTCACCTTCAATTTAATATTTTATCGCTTAGAAAACCTGAAAACGTGGTTTTCATTGAAAAAGTAATATTTAAACTCGCCGTGGATTTTAAGTTCCAGATATAACACGAATTGAAAAGTGTTTAACCTTAATACCGGTAAAAACGTACCGAGAATTTCATTCGTTAAGACAAAATAAATAAATTAGTGTTTCAGGTGGCAGATTGTGTGATTCCCAGACAATTATGATTTATGTGTCTCCAGAAATCTTTGCTCGCCTATCACACCAACGAATACTCTCTCTGGTGGCAAAAAATTTCAGCTTCCTCTATGGTATCATAATTATATTCTTCTTTTATCTTGTTGTTTTGGTGTGCTGATTAAATTTAATGGGGTGTTTAACCGGTTTTTGGTATTTTATTGAAATATATTGTTGTTATACCTAGTTGTTAATATTTATTTAAAAATTTGTTAAGCCGAATATATCAGGAGAAAACTGGAAATTAAGAGTTCCTAAATGTTTGCAACTTTCACAACAGACACATCACAAACCTGAAAATGAAGTTAGCCACTTTCTGATCATATATTTGATGAGCATTACCTCATTTAAAAACCAGGAGGAGTGATTTGAATTTAAGTTGGTAATTCTGTAGACCTCTGATTGGTCAGATTCAGCCCAGTTTCACACAACACTTTTTAATATTGACATCAGCTGATAGTTTTCATTTTTGATAGTTCTGAGAGATAAATTACTTTACATTTTTTTAAAAGTAGTAAAGTCGGTTTAGTGAGTATGAAGGGAATACTGAAGTAGAGGAACATTATAGTGCAGAAAACATTGGTGGAATACCAAGACTTTTGAAAAATTGTGATAAGTGAATAAAAAACGTCGTTCAAAGAACAAAAATGTTATCTGTGCTGGTCAAAATTTTGCAAGCTTCATAGAAACGTTCAGACTTTCTTGAAACAAATGAAATTTATCTGTGTCACCTTTTGACGAGTCAAATGTAGGTACTATTTATTTGTTATATACACATTTGGGAAGAAATCGTCAAAGTTCATCGGAAGAACATGCCATGAAAGATATAAAACAATATAGAAAATAATGGGTTTGGAAGAAAATACTTTATTGGTTTTTGAAGTTAAAAAGAAGGAAGAAGGTATCTCAGAAGTATTTGAAAAGTGGTTTATTACACTTAATCCGGCAACATAAAGATAACTGTTGGTAATATTTAAATTAATACTGCATATTGCTCTACAATGCTATTAATTTTGTAGTATTGTTATTGCCAGAACATATTATCAATTGTCATATTCTTTTCAATTTAATTGAAATAAATATAATTAAAGTAACTTGACTATCTGTAATTCTCCACCATCAACAATGACCATAATTTGTTTGCTGTCGATGTGAATCTGAATCTTCTTGATGTTTGAATAAGAAACGAAACAGGAAAAAGTCTTACATTTTGTTTAATGTGTAGGTACATCTGAAAAATATACTGCAGATCAGAGGAGAAATCGACTTATGACTAATGTCTTTGCTATCAAGGCATATTTAATATATTTGGAACACGACTGTTGACTACGTTTTCGGAACACACCCTTTAGTAACCAATCTGGTAACTTTTAGGGGTGTGAGTAAGGCTTTTCAAATTACTCCTCCTGGTTTTTAAATGAACAGCCAGTTACAAAGGGGCCATTCGAATTTGAAGTTTGAATCATAGATAAAAAGTACTTAGTTTGAAAAACTGTCAAAATGAAAGATTTTTGGCAACAATCTGAGGCAACTTCCTATAATAAAATATTGATGATGAAAAAGATACAGGATGTCAAAGTTGGAATGTACAAAATGGTTTTTCTCAGTGAATTGGAAGATTCTTGTTATACAAACATAAAAACTTGACGATAGGGGTCTTAGTGCCTGGGAAATCATGATATTTTCTAGAGGGCGCCATAAAAGCTATGTTGTTGGTGTAAATGTGCGATTAACTTATTTATCGTTAACGGTATCCTTCTATTTATTGGGAAATATTAAAACTGCATCATTTTTGGGGGCAAAAGGTTTACTCATCATAAGTCTCAAAAGTTCTGGTTTTCGAGATAATTGCATTTTTAAACCCCCTTTCATAATTTTGATTTCATTTATTAGCACAAAAATAATAATGTTAGAGGAACTGATGTCAGAAAAATTACTATCAGCTATAGTATAGCAAGAACAATAATAATTTGCAATTATTTTGTCATAACTTTCCTCAAGGATCCTGCTTTGAGGAAACAGCCCTTCGCTTTCGGAGTCGGGTTGTTACTAAGCAATACGCTTTCGAAATCTATGAGAATATTATTGCAAATTATCATTTTTTTTTTGCTATATTAAGGCTGATAATAAATTTGCTGACATCAGCGCCTACTAACATTATTATTTTTGTGCTAATAAATGGAATGAAAATTATGAAGGGGGGTTTAAAAATGCGAATATCTCGAAAACCAGTAACTTTTGAGAATAATCATAGGTATACCTGTTTGCTGCAAAAATGATGCAGTTTTAATATTTTCCAATAAATAGAGGGATACCGTTAAATATAAATAAGTTAATCGCACAGTTATACCAATTACATAGCTTTTGTGGCGCCCTCTAGAAAATAAATCAAAATGGATAACATCTCATGATTTTCCTGGCCCTAAAACCCCTATCTTCAAATACTTACGTTTGTGTATCCAAAATCTCCCCATTTACTGAGAAAAAACATTTTTGACATTTCAACTTTGCCACCCTGTATCTTTCTTATTATCGATATTTTATTGAAGGAAGTTGCGTCAATATTTTTAGGCAAACAATCTCCCATTTCACTTTGGACCATTACTTACGGACCACCCTGTATATACCTAGACGAGTGTGTTGTAAACATTTTCTCTGTGTACTGTACCAAGTAAATTAATCAAATTATTTTATACTTTATACATCAGCTGCGGTTATAGACACCTTTTTATAAAGATCCTCGTGCTTCTTACAAAACAAAAAAAAGCGGAAGCTGCTAAGAACCCATGTGTGATAAGTGGGTTTCCCGTTTTCAGACCAGCTGTAATGCTATCAGGTGGTCGACGACCAGGGGTGACATTCCGTTCATAAAAACTAGCGATCGCTTTTAAGCGACGTCACCTAGATTTTACATTTTACATTGATATTTTGACAAGGAAATATAGAAAATACGTAGGTGACACCTTATGGGTATCAGAAATTAGAACTATTTGTCGCTCCAAAACAACCAAACTTGGTGAACGGAATGTGTATATCGACAAGATCGATTCAAGACTACTCGCTAGGTGAACGGAATGTCACCCCTGGTACAGTACGTGTACCTCTCCCTCGTCAGCAATCTAAACCACCCCGAGTAATGATACTATGACACGCGTTCTAATGGTTGGCCACGTGTTGGTCGAGGGGTAAAACGGGAGCCCCCTTAGCGCCGGCTGACGATGTAAATACAGCTGGGTGTTGCCTAATTTAAAATAATTTCCGAGTTTTACTAAAAGTTTAAGGCTGTCACAAACTCTCTCAATTTTCATAACATGAAACTGTGACTTATATTGTCTAATGTGATATCACATTTAGAAATGACATCTGGTGAAATATTCGATGAGTTTTAATTGAAATATGGAGTAATGCCCGTTTGTAATAATCAATGATTTAGTACAAGTTTTAGTAAATTTTTTAGGATCATAAATAAATGATAGATACATACACATTTATCATCAATTTTTAAGTCAATATTGAAATTGACGAAACTTGTCCTATTTTTGTTCAATTTTAATTGATAAAAAATATTTATAGAACCAGTCCAATTTTCTATCAATTGAATGACAACTTGGGGCAAACATAGGGTAAACTTTATTTTAAGGTTATTGATTTTTTTATTTTTTATGTTGGTGGTGACACTGGTTCTGCTACATAACCTTAAAAGTTCTCAATGTAAAAATAAGCACATGAGGGCTTCTCTTTCTTATATAATTCCTAACTACTACTATATTAATAAGAGTTGTTGCTGCTAACAATAAAAATTCTGTGTCCATTGTTGTATGATACCTATTTAATAAAAAAATTCAAATTCTTTGCTAAAATCTGATAAGTGACAGGTTACAAAATCATACTGCTCAGTGCGCATAGTCACAACCTAAATAAGTGACTAAAACATGGTGTGTTGCAAACACATTTTTTTCTTGTCAATATTTTAGTGAACTAAGTTTAGGATCCTGAAAAAATTGACTAAAACTTGTACTAAATCATTGATAATTACAAACGGGCATAAGTAGGGAATTCAAAAAATGAATGATACCGTTTCAAACCGTTTGGACAAAATAACAATCGAATGTCTACAAATTATTATGTAAAATATGACCTATACATGGTAAACTCTGAACTGGTAAAAGACTGTGAAGAATCTCTTATCATGCTGGCAAGAGACAACAAACTGTCTCTAATATGGGTGCCGGCACATGAGGGGATTGCGGGGAATGAAATGCCAGACCATCCAGCTCAAGAAGGCTCTACAGGAGGCTCCACAGGTCCGAGCCGTTTTGTGGAATCATAAAGGATTACATAAAAGGGGAAGTCGGGAACAGACTAGTTAGGCAACACCAACTCAAATGAAGGCTGACACAAGGACACCTCCATTCTAAGAGTCTACTGAATGAGTTAGTCAAGGAGCTCTCCAGGCTGTTGAAACTGGGTAAGAGGAATTTGAAGACAGTTATAATCCTGGTAACTGAACAATGTACCATGAGGAAGCATATGTATAGGATGAGCAAAGTTAGTGAACCTATGTGCAGAAAATGTGAACTCTACGATCAAACACTCACTCACATACTCTGCTTCTGGGAGAAATTACAAGAACTCAGACGGAAGCACTTTGGAGTGGAAATAACACAACCATCAGAACTACTGAAGATTCCTCCAGATCAACTGGTGGCCTATATAGAAGACACGAAGCTTCTCGAATGGCAGTAGGGCAGTAGGGCAATGGTACAAATATTCAGCTCAAGTGCCTGGGCTGTTGAGCCCAACCCAAACGTATGAATGACCTATACATTGCTCTTACAGTTTTTACAGTACAATAATAGAGTTGATATGATTCAATTTACTGTTAATACTACATTTTCATATGCGGGATATAATTGGTGTTTATTTGTCTTCTCATTATATATTTCTTCCATCTTTAATGTGAATTGACACGCACGCATCCACTCACAGTTCTACAAAAAAGATTTCTGAAAATTATCTATTCAAAATGACGAACCCACCCTTCAGATCTCCTCTATGAAGACTCAGGTGTTCTAGACGTCAGCCAACTTTTTGCACAAAATATTATTTGTCATTATCATCAAAACAAAAAACCAAATTGTCTCACACAGATACGAAACAAGACAAAAAAGGCAACTATGTAGTCCCGCTCATGACAAAAACATTCGGACAGAAGTCTTATGATTTCGTTGCCCCAAAACTCTACAATGTTATACCCAACGAACTGAAGGAGATTTTCAACATTCATGTCTTAAAAAAAATGAAATGCTACGTCATCTGCAATCCACGTAACTTTTGCAATAACCTTCTTGAAAATTAATAAATTCCCTTTCCCCCCTCCTTTCCGTAAATACTTATAGATAATCCTACATGTTCATTGTCCTGTCCATTCTTTTATCACAATTGTGTTACATTATAACAGTTGATCTTACTTGTAATCGAATTATTATTATTATATTATTGTATCTATTTTACTTTAAATGTCTTCTTTGTACTTGAAACAAGTGTTCAATCACTTATCAATATTTCTTCATTCACATGGTATTCTTAGTTTCTTATTGTATTGAATTGTATTGCATTACTGTATTATTGAAAATGTGAATAAACCACTACTACTACTACAAACTAATATCCAAAAGTTCCTCCATTGTCATATTATGAAGTCTTAAATAGAAAATGTATAGTTTTGAAAATATTTTTAGCTCAAAATCAGTGATTGTATGAAAATATTAATGTGTTAAGTTTATTAATATATAAATCTAACATTCAAGATTTGAAGCAATTTTACTTCGTTTTTGGAAAACTGTGAAATTCCAAGTTAAAACGTGACAACATTGTAGACATTGTAATACAGTTTACGTTCATGCTATTGCAGGGGTATATACACATAGTACATGTGGTTTAACTAGGGCTGTTTGATTTGGGTTAAAAAGCGATAATGTGGTTATAAAAGACAAAATTTAGCAAAATATTTATTCAGAAAAACATACAGTGAAAGTATAATTGATATGAAGGCAAAACATTTTAGTTATTTAGAAATTAAACATTTTAACCCACCAACTTTAATTTG